>PVIW01005472.1:0-106202 GCA_004026585.1 Noctilio leporinus
GGTCAGGGGAACGGGGTAGGGGGGAGGGAGAGGTAGAGGCAAAGAAGGGGAGCAGCTTAGACAAGAACCTAGTATAAAGGAACCATGGACATGGACAACAGGTGGGATTGACTTTGGGGGGAATGGGTGGGTGGGTGGGGGGACAGAGGGGAGCAAAAAGGGGATGGATGTAATACAACAACAATAAAATTAAAAAAAATAGTTTTCTTCTTATACTACTTATGGTTTATTAAGATACCTCAAAAACAATTGAAAAAGGGAAGTGTTTTAAGGAAAAACACCTCAGATTTTACAAATACTTCTTATATAAAACCTAACAAAATTGGATTTTGCATTGGGGAAAATGCATCCATTTTGCTAAGCTTCCAAAGCTTTTAATAAATCCATTCAACATCTGAAAATAAAGGACTATAGAAAACTCAGAACTTGTAAAATATAAAAATAGCTTTATACAAAGTATATTTTAGTACCTATTTGGGGTTTCTCCCTAGAGCACTGCTAATCATGGAGAAAATTTACTTCAAGGCTAAGGAACATATTTTAGTAGATCTAAGGCAAAATAGCTCAGGAATGAATAAAAATGTGCTAATGCACTATTGTCAATTTTTTTGCCTTTTCTTCTCTATTCTGAAAGTGAAGGCCCATATTTCAGAGCTAGAAAATGAAGTCTTATTCATGAAATGATACAAAAGATCCTCTAAATCAATGGCTTTCACATTTTATTCCACACAACATCTGAGTTTCTTCTTCAAGTTATACCAGCATTCCCTTAACCATGAATTACAGCCAGCAAAACTTCACAAATGCTTCAGTACCTGCACCTCATTCAGTGTACCCTCTACTAGAAATTCTTTCATTCAACAAATATTTACTGAGCATCCTCTATCTACTAGATACAGGTTCTAAGGGTAAAAATAATTTTTTAAAATGTAGCCCTCCTGACTGAAAAAGCAGCCTAGAGGAAACAGAGAAGGAGATAATGGTAATTGTTTGATTAGCCCAGTAGCTAACAGGCCTTCATAAAGGCTCCAGAGAAAGTCACCCCAAGCTCAACAATAATGCTCTAGTCAGCTCTCTATAATCCTAACTTCACCCAGTGGGAATTCCTAAGAGGAGCTCTGAATTTCTAAATTCTTGCTTCTTTCCATCTGTAACATAAAAACATCTTAGATCAAAACTGACAATTGTCCTTTTGAGTTTACTTACCTTGAATACTGTTTCTCTAGAGTACAGCTGGCACTTGTCTGAAATGGGGCTAAGGACAAGCAACCAGGATGGAGTTTCCTGATACCCTAAGCAACTTTCCATGGTCCCAGGAAGTTTGCCGCCCTCGCTTCCAAGTGTCTTTGGGACAGAAACCCATGGAATCTGCTCCGCACATGAGCCATTGAGAGCTTTCCAGTCCTTATTCCTGGGCCATAAAGATTGCTAGAAAGCGCCTGAGTACCTTTCCCTGGTGCTCATCCTACTAACCACCTTAAAAAAACTTGTCAAAGTTAATGAAAGATACTCAGGTACTGATATAATATACCTTGGAGAGGTAGCATTATTTAGTTAAAAGTCCACTTGGTAGTTTACTAGGAGACAATGGTTACTCCTTACTCTTACTGAACTGAGTTCAGCCTGCCTGTCTCCCTCCCTCTCTCCCTCCACCTGGATATAAATTTCTAACCTAAAGGAAAAGGGTTTCTTATATCTGCATGTCCAAGGGCCTGGCACAGGATAAGCACTTTAAAAAGGTCTGTAATAGATTAAATCACACAGACCCATAATGGCATTCTAGAACAGGGCTCGGAAGGCACCGATTTTGTGAGCCAAATACTGTCACTAGCAAGTACAGTAGCATCTAGGGCCATTATTAATCATGCCAAAGTTAAAATGATCAGCTCTGATGGGCATTCTTCAATGTCCAGATGGACAATTCTACATATATAACTCTTTTAAATAGGTTATTCTGAACTCATTCTGATAAACCATCTGCAAGCAGTTTGGCTCATAAACATTCTACAAACACCCAAAAAGACAGAGGGTGCTTGGATACACCTTAACCAGAAGATGAGACCAAGATTTGACTAGCACCACTTTAGCATGCAGTCAGGTGACGTGAGAGGCAGACTCCCTGAGGCGGTGAGGCTTTCCCTCTCTTGGTCCTCATGGAGTTTTCCTGCCCTTTCACGCAGGCCATGGATGCAGAAATTCTGGAGTCAATAAACACTTAGATCAGAATGCCGTATCAAGTGTTGAACAAGTGCCCCGAATCTCTTAAGTGCTCAATAAAAGTAGCTGCTGTTATTACCCGTTGTGTTGAGTAAGCTGTTTTATACATAAATAAGAACCTGATAAAAACTCTTGTTGACCACTCGGTACTAAGAGAAGTTTGCCTTACGTGATGCATTGCTAGAAAAAGCCATCGAATTCGGATGCTCTGCATCTACTTTTGACTTCCAAGAAATTCAGCTAAATATTTTAAACACATTATAAATGTTAACCCTTAACCCAAGTCTTCATTTAATTATTCACTTTTTCCTCTCCATCCATAAAATATATACTATATAAAGTCAGTGTTAACACAATGCAAATTATTGGAGAAAACCTGATAAATAAATTGAAACATAGTTCCTTTGTTACAGAGTGTCTAGTGGGAGAGAGAAATATTCATTAATTGAGTTATAAACATGGACACCTGAGAAGAGCTATCAAGAGGAACGGGCAAAGAAGATCAGCTGCGCAGTGGAAGAAGATTCAGCATCAGGGCCCCTCCCTTTCAAAGGCCTCTTTCAGGGCCCCGCACCTAGTTTCTGTCTCTAACTTTGTGCTCCTTTTCTTAGAGAGAGCTCTCCAGTTTCAGGCTCCAGAAAACCCTGAGACCTTCCCCTGCCTGCATGGTAATAGGTATTTTCTTTCAGTTGGCTAGATAAGGGAGGAAGCCATGACCTGACTTAAGTGAGGAGTGAAGAATGCAAGGGTAGGCAGGACCAGAATGTCAGAATGTCCAAAGGCTCTGGGGAGTAGGCAGAGGGAGGAGGGGTAGGAGGAGAGAGAAGCAAGTGTGCGAGTGAGCGTGCACAAGAGCCAAGTGCAAGCTTTCGATGTCTTAAAACTAAGGGCAGTGGAGAAGCCACTGATACATAATTTAGCTGAGACAGGAGGTGGCTGAAAATCAGATCTGCGTCTCTTAAAAAATTCACTGTACGCCCAGTGTAAGGTTAGTGAGGGAAGATGTGAGATTAGGAAAATAGCTATTGCATTACTCTGGTAAAGGATGGAGGTAAAGATAAGGCTGTGAGTGGTGAAGAATGGAGTAAAGTGGATGTATTTATGAGCTAACAGGCCACAGAAACAACAACAGGGCTTAATGGATTGGCTGGGGAGAGTGAAGGAGAGGAGGATGTCAAGGATGATGCTCAGATTTCTTTTAATTCTCCACTTTATCATTCCATACGCTTGGGCTTTTACATCCATTTACATGATTTTATTGAAACTAAATCTTTTCCTATAAGGCCTCCAAATAATTTTTTTCTCACATTATCTTCTTGAATCTCTTCTTTTTTCTAAAATCCCTTTTAAAAGTAGGTAAACTGAATCTGTAAGCCCTCATATGCTTAGGCAGGAAATCTATAAGCTTAGGTAGTTTGAAAAACATTTCTTAGTGTTACCAACATACAGATGACCGATAACTATCGTTTTAGAATACTTCTGGGGTGAAGAACACTTTTGAAACAAAATAATTCTGACTTCATCTACATTTCAAGAGCACATACATACATATAATGCATTGCACTGTGCAATAGTATTTACAATATAATTAAAAGGAAGTCAGGATATAACACTAAGAATTCTACAAAGTCTGATATTCATGCTAATAAAATCTGGTTCTACAATAAACTACAATCCAAACTAGTATAACAACAAGAACAATAACAACAACCAAAAAAACTTAAAAAAAAAAAAAAAAAAAAAACCTTTTAGGAGACTGGGAAACACAGCATAGCTTCATTCTTTTCCACATTTTCCTTAGGTCAGTATTAAAACAAACTTACGTTTTACAAGTAAATAATAGCCAAGCAATGGGATAGTAAAGATACGATGGGTAATAATAGAAAAAATAATAGAAAAATAAGCCCTAATATTTTAAACCTGTACAAAGATAATCAGGCATATTTATGCACAAATAACCTATAGTCTCTTTTAACTGAGCTACTAATCTAACATAGAACTTTAATTCTCAACAAGTAGGTAACATAATGAATAAGAATATGACTTAAGGAGTTGGCTGTCTGTGTTTTCATCCCTTCTCCACCTCTTGCCAATTTCTTTGTAAAATGGAAATACAAAAAATGTCTCACATTACTAGCTAGGGAAGCTTGGGCCTTCATTTTCCCTATCATTGAAATGGGAATAAGTAAAGACAATGTTGTCATAAGATGCACATTTCACTCAGCATACATGCACATTTAATGTCCCCACTTCCACTATTCCCCCAAATTGAGGAAAACCCATGATTTGAGATGTGGAGGCAACAGAAATTAAAAAGGACCATGAAGGTTTTGAGGGGGAACTAAAATTAATGAAGAAAAAAAGGAGAAAATGAAAACCAATATAAGAGAGAATTTGAAGAGAAAAATCTTATAAATCAGTCAATTATGGCAGAGATTAAGGACAATCAGAACTCTTAAAAATCATTAATGACCTTTGACAATATAATGTCTATTACAGAGGGATTCATTATGGGCAATAGAAACTGTCTTATAGTTAATTAAGAACTCCCACCCAAAGGGTTAGCCTTTTAAAGTAATACAAACAAAGCCTTATTTTAGAATTATTGATAAATTGATAAACTTTGCTGAATATCACTTTCGTCCTTTTTCAAGAATTTAATAAAACAAATATTTTATTCATGTTTGATTTAATTAATCTTGTTTAAGGACTTGCATCTATTTGTGTAGCTCCTGGGAAAATTACAAATGATCTTTAGAAAAGAAGGTTGGATAGGACTAAAGTGTGTATGGAATTAATGATCTTTTCCCTTTCTCCAAATTTTGATGAGCTAGGTGGGTTTTCATTGAGAGCCACAGTTATATGACAATTTATAACATTTCCCTCAGTTATTAAGCATTAGTGGCATTGCAATGCTGAACTGGGCAACCTACAGTTTGTAAAGCTGCAAAATCTTTTTATATTGGGAAGATACAACATACACATAAGCATAATTTCTAATTCAGTATGCTATTACTTTAGATTGAGTTGCTTCTACAGATTACATGAAGATCTTTGACTTTGGAAAAGTTTGGATATTTACTTTCTGAAAAGCCATGCCAAATGTTTAATTCTGAAAAAAAAAAAAGGACCAAGATAACATGTTTGAAAAAAATGTGTTACATACTTGAGTGCCAATGTATTTATTAACTGTAGAGATAATGAACAGTGCTTCCCACGTCATGGCTCTTGGGTAAACAGAAGAGAGTGAACCTAATCTGGCCCTGGCTTTAGGCTCCACCCATTGCAAACTCCAGGCTAAAGTATCAAGTATTAGATATAAACTAAAGTCTAAGTGAGAATTTATCCATCTGAAGTGTGATACTTTATGGAGTGATTAAATGTTATCATCTTCTCTTCCTCAAGAAAGCCAAAAATAGTAAAAGCATTATAATCAAGACAAAATTTGATCAGTTATGTGACTTTATGTACAATATACAAGGATTATAATTATAATAATGCCTACTTTCTTGATGAACCAAAATCATTAGGCAGAAGCTGCTAATGCTAAGAAATATTTAAGAATGTAGTTGGCTGTCCATTCATTGATTCGTTCTCAAATACCATACACTGCGTAAGTTATTGGGGACTTGAAATGGAAGACAATTCATCTTGCCCATCATAATTTTCATCAAACCCCTGTTGTCATGATGCCATCAAGCTCATTCCATTTACATTTTCAACAGATATTTGGCTTAGCTAATGTAGTAAGTGTTGAAAACATACACACAGTAGAGCATGATAGATTCAGTCCTTGCTCTCCTAGAACTCAGCGATTTTTCCCTGCTTGCCTTAAGTATTCTGGAAAGAATAGAGCATGAACCATTCTTTACCCAGAATTATTTAGGGTAAACCATCCCAACACATGCTAATCTAAAATGACAGCAAAGTAAGTGTATGAATGCCAAGAACATTATGATAGCTGAGGTGAGCAATATGCAGTAAAAGTAAGCATATAATTCAGCTTCTGAACTGGAAAACTTTTTAAAAAGACCAAATACAGCTAATAATTAAGGAGATGATTTTATTCAGGCTGTTACAATAGGGAGAAAAATCATAAATGAGGGCTGTCTCACAGACAAGGAAGGGACCTGAGTGTCAGAGGGGCAAGTTAACAAAGGAGTCATCTGAGAGTCTCAGGGGAGTCAGGAAGGATGGAGATGGGTCTTGCATCAGAACATTTGAGAGCAAGGTATAGAGGGAGGGGGATTTTCCAGGGATAGTGCAGGAAAAGTGCAGCACTATCAGATCCAGATAAGAATGGGGCAATAAGTAACCTGTAAATGGTTTGAACAGGGTGGGGGTGGAAGGGCCCAATGAGTTCAGTGTTCCAATTTAGAACGAATTCTATCCAGAATATGTAGAGGGACTGGAGAGAGGAAATACTGGAGGAAAGGAAAAGAATGAGAAAGTCCCAATAATCAAAATGACTTCTAGGTAAATTCAACTTTCACCTTGAATAGCTAGAATTTTAGGAAAGATGTCTAGTAGTTAGTTGAATCTCAAGAAAAAGAATCTGGGATGGAATGATGAATTTATGACTAGTTAGGATATGGAAGATGAGATTACCCAAGGTGAGACCTACAGAGATAAAGGTCAAAGGATACTGGGGAATTTCTAACATTCAGGAAACAGGAAGAAGGAAAGGATTCAGCTGAGGAGAGGGAGAAGGACCAGAGGAGGAACAAAGAGAACTCTGTCCTGGAAACCGAAAGAAGCAAGCACAGAAGACAGTGGTAAGCAGTATCTCAAGCTAGTTAAGGGCGCTGAGGAGCAGAGTAGCTGCAGCTCAGTTACCGAGACTTCAGCCCAAACACCGAGCGAACAAGTGGGGCTCACTGTGGGCAAAGGTTAAGTGGCAACGGCAATGCTCACTTCTTGAAAGTTGGAAAACAAAGCAACAGAAAGCATCAGAGGCAGGTGTGAAGGCAGGGTGTAAGTTTTCAGGTGGGAAAGGAAGCAGGGCAGTAGAAACTGAAAATTGTAGGGTGAGAAGATAGATGTTTTTCTTATGGCTGTTTCTTATTTTGAGCATAAATTAACTCATACACAGCAAATACACTTCTACTAGGAGCTCAAACTCAAGTATGTGGCATGCTGTTATAACTAAATAAAGTTACCAAGATTAAAGAATTTCTAATTCTACGGAAATTCTTAAACAGAGGTTGGATATATATTGTTTGCTTTTCCCTTCAGTAAGTTGGTAAATATTAACCTTGCTAACCACTGTAGTACTTATCCAGTCATAAAACTTTAAAGGGACCTTTTTGGGAAAGTCTAAATTAAAAAAAAAAAAGTGTCTTGCAAAAATAACTGCACAACCCATATAAACTTGAAAAGAAAACACAGCACAGGAACACAGGAACGAGCAGCTCAGTATATGTTCAAGTAATTCAAATAGTGTCAGGCTTTCTCACCCACGAAACTCCCTTGAAGGTCAAGCTTAAAGGAACTCAAGTTAGGATACACTAAGAGGAAGAGGTGGGAGGAGAAATATTTATCATTACTAAGCAGAGTGTTAGTGATCTAAAGCAGCTTCATTTACTTCTCATTTCCCTGGCTGGTATGGAGGGGAAAAGATGAGGTAGGGAGGAGAGGCAGCATGTGTTGCTGGTGTCTTTAAATGGTAACCTCAGGGTGGATCTCATCATTCAACACTGAGGGCAAACAAACCATCTCTTATTGAGTAACCAAGCACGCACAACTTGAGCTCATTAGACTGTCACCTCCTCCCAGAGCAGCGCCTTTACTGGTTCTCGTATTATTGAGAGAGAACAGAAGTTTAGAAAGTACAAGTCTGACCCAAAACACAGTTAGAATACAGTAGGATCAAGATTCAAACCCAGATCACACTAACCTACCAAGCCCACCCCTGTTCTCTTCAGCTTGTTTTAAATGAAAGATTAGCTCAAATTAAATCCAATCACTCCCCCCTCTATTTTAGAGAATATTAGAGGGAACCCGTAGGTGAACCCTTAGGTGGTGTTCAAAGGCTAACTCAGGACACAAGGAGCAGAGTTTAAAAAGCGAAATCACAATTTACAACCTGACCTCTATTTAATGACAGTATTACCTAACACCTTTATCATCATCTCAGCTTTTAAACACACTCGCAGATTCCAACTAATGTGATCCTTACAAACTGCTGAGGGAAAAAAAAAAAGAAAAAAGATCAACTTCATTTTCTTTTTTAGTCAAGAAACTGTTTCAACAAGGAAATGGTGTAGCTGTTATTAGAACTGGGTAATTCCATACCATCAAGTGTGCTAGAACAGGCCCCATGAGTGTTCTAGTCTCACAATTTTAATTATCTTCAGAACGCGTTGTTCACGAAGTTGGACCAAATATTCAGTATAAGCTCTTCTTTAAATTTAAGTTACAAAGGTTTCCTTTTTATTCTGATTTATTATAAACTGTGATTCTTAGAAAGTAAATAAATTGGGCCAACCATTTTGTAAGTGCACAATATGTACTATTTGCCCATTGTGAACGGAGCACGGCCACAGCTATGGTTTTAGGAATATTCAAGGAGGGGCTAAGGGACTTAAAAGAGAGAGAAGATTCTTGCTTAGTGAGTGGATGGGCTATTTTTACTATACCCTTACAATGCTACTTAGCCAAGTACCTCCTTCAGTGATTCTGAAAAGCACCACTGGCACTCCCATCCACATTCTGTCTCTTAAATGAACAATGAAAATAATTGGCATTAGGGAAAACATTTCTATTATTTTAAATTATGCAGCCATTGGTTATATAATCAAAACCATCAGGGTTGCATCCTAGTAATCTACACCTCAGGGCCACCTTCCATAAATTATGGCATGTGAGGAGACAGTGTGTTGCTCACACGACTCGGGATTTTTTTTCACTAATAGCAATTATTAGCAAAAGTAAAAGCAGACCTGAATTGTACAAGAGGCATAACTGAGATAGGTATTCGACTGATATAAATTATAGGCCTCCTCTCAGTTAGAGACAGTCATCAGTCTCCTTTAGAGCTTCTTGACCAATAAAACCTGCTTTAATATTTGCTGTTGTTGAAAAACAGAGAATGAGCTAGCCACGGCAGCATCATGGGAATTTCAGGCACACAGACCCCCACCATTTAAAGCCTAAGTGAGTACATCTAGTTTTTAAGGAAATACTAACAAGGATCAGGTTGAGGGTGTTTTCCACTGATTTAAAAATAAAGCATTCTACCCTTAAAAAAATCTTCAAATTATAGAAACAGGAAGCAGCAGCTGGATTTATCATCTTTCATTTCCTCTGAGAGCAGCAGTAGGAACTCCCCATTGAGACAAAAGCAACGGAGGGGTTAGCCTCCTCCTGCCTGGACCCACGTGACCCACGTGACCCACAGGCCATCGCTGACTGTTACAATGCTGGTCCGCTACTTCAAAATGAAATCGCTCACTTTAGTCTTCTATAGCTTTCTGTGCCCAGACCCTGCACTGTGATTGAATGAAAAAATATGACTGTAATTTAAACACACACATATAACTGCCCCGCTATTAGAGAAGCCAAGCTCTCAACTCTCCCGCAGGTCTCCCTCCCGGTGCACTCCTGGAGGCTGCAGGAGGAGGAGGCCGCACCCCACACCCGGGAACTTGGCAGCCTCATTCTGGTGGCTTTGATGGAAAAAAGGGAAGAGACCAGGCTTCTTTCAGCCACTGGTGATTGTAACTGAAGTACTTCATCTTCTGTGAAGTACTTCATCTCTTCTTCCACAGGGGTGTAATTAACAGTGAGATACTGAACATGAAAACACTTTGTAAATCGCATACCAGTAATAACAGATGAGAGTAACAGCAACGAATGTCCTTGTGGAAGGGGTTTCACCAGTTCCAAAGCTTTCTCGAATACCATTTTCTTTGATCTTCACATTGGCACAGTGAGATAGATAGGTGGTGATGTTGGCATCATTATCACCATCTTCATCATCTACAGGACTGTTAGTATCATTTTATAAATAAGCTAGTCTAGAGGAACATAATACAAAAATGGTGTCCTAAGTCCTTAGCAAAACTCCAAATAATTTGGAAACATCTCTGGCAGCACGTGAGTGATAAGTACCAGACTGGGAGTTAGAAAAGCTGTTCACATTTCAGGTCTGCTAATCTGGGCAAGTCCCTTAACCTCTCCAGGCAATATGATTCATCCATTTGTCATCAGGCGGGTGGAAGACAAAAATAAAGTAGACCTGTTCCAGCTCTAAGAGCTCACTTGGAGGCAAGGGTGGGGGATGGAAAGAAGTGACATATAAACAGATTAATTACAAAACAAAGTGTTTACTTAAAATATAGAGTATGAATCAAGTGCCGTGGGATCAGAGAGCAGGAAATGACTAACTTCTCATTTGTAAACTGGGGGAAAAAAGGAAATCAGAATACATATTTACTAAACATTCCTTTAAATGCTAGAACTCGGAGAATTACTAGGGTTAGAGAGATAGTCAGCAAGATCAACATATAGTACAACTCCTTTCACACATCACATCTGCTCACAGCCAGTACATTATTTAAAGTAATTTAGATATTTTACGTGCTAGAAAACTATATTTTAAAACTGAAAACTCAAAAGGTTTTTCAAATTATTCAAATTCAAATCATATGTTTAAGTCTATGGACATTTCTGAAAATTGGGTCTATAGTTAGCCCTATGTGTAGTAATTACGAGAGCAGATCCTAGAGATAGACTTGGAGTCAACTCTTGACTCTACCAGTCACCAGCTGCATTACTATATAAGCGTCTTGATCTATGAAATGGTGGTGGTGATGGTAGTAGTACAGTAGTAACAACAATAATAGTAATGCCACTATCTACCTCAGAGGGCTTTTGTGAAGATTACATGATATAAGCACTCAGAACAGGTCCTAACACAAAATAAAGGCTGATTTTGTGTGATTTGTAAAAGTGTCATAATTGGAATTTTTGGATTGCTTTTATTTTTATTTTAAAAAATATATTGATTATGCTATTACAGTTGTCCCAATTTTCCCCCTTTGTCCTCCCCTACCCCACCCAGTACCCTAAATTCCCTCCTGCAACCCCCTTCTTAGTTAATGTCCATGGGTCATGCATATAAGTTCTTTGGCTTCTCCATTTCCTTTGCAATTCTTAACATCTCCCTGTCCATTTTTTAACAACAAATTATGCACCTTAATCCCTGTATCTTTTCCCTCATTCTCCCCTTTCCCCTTCCAGGCTGATAACCTTCCAAATAATCTCCAAACCTACGATTTTGGTCCTGTTCTTGTTGTTTGCTCAGTCTTTTAAAAATTTTTTTTAAGATTCAGTTGTTGTTATAAATTGTTGCCTTTTTAATATTCATAGTTTTTTAAACTTTCTTTTCTTTAAATAAGTCCCTTTAACATTTCAAGTAATAATGGACTGGTGATAATGAACTCTTTTAGCTTTATCTTGTCTGGGAAGCACTTTATCTGCCCTTCCATTCTAAATGACAGTTTTGTGCGATAGAGTAACATTGTTGTAGGTCCTTGCTTTCCATTACATTGGATAACTAACTCTTCCTAGTTCCTTCTTGCCTGAAAAAGTTTCTTTTGAGAAATCAGCTGATAGTCTTACAGGAACTCATTTATAAGTATCTCTGCATTTCTCCTGTTGCTTTTAAGATTCTCTATCTTTAACCTTTGTCATTTAAATTATGTGTCTTGGTATGGTCCTCTTTGGGTCTTGCTTGTTTGGGACTCTGTGTTTCCTGAACTTGTATGGCTATTTCCTTCACCAAATTAAGGAAGTTTTCTTTCATTATTTTTTCAAGTAAGTTTTCAATTTCTTGTTCGTCCTCTTCTCCTTCTGGCAGCCCTATGATTTGCATTTGGCATGCCTGGAGATGTCCCAGAACCTTATTATACTATCCTTGGGGTTTTTTTTTTTTTTTTTTTTGCATTTTTATTTCTTCTTTCTGTTCTGGTTGAATGTTTATTTCTTCTTTATGTTCCAAATCATTAATCTGAACCCCAGCTTCCTTCCCTTCATGTTGGTTCCCTATAGATTTTTCATTTCATTTAATGTAGCCTTCATTTCTTCCTTTATGCTACTGCTATACTCACTGATTTCTTTGAGCATCCTTATCACCAGTGTTTTAAACTCTGCATCTGATAGGTTGGCTATCTCCATTTTGTTTAGTTCTTTTTCTGGGGTTTTCTTGGGTTCTTTCATTTGGGCCATATTTTTTTGTCTCAATTTGGCAGCCTCCCTGTTTGCTTCCATGCATTAGGTAGAGCTGCCTTGACTCCCTGTCTTAGTAGTGTGGCTGATGTAGAAAAGGTACCTATAAATTGTGTGGGGAGGGGCCTTAAATAATCATCATGGTGGGGCAACCCACTTCATCGCTTTGTGGCTCTGTATCTGGGGAAGGGTTCAGAGAGAAGCTACGCCGCTGCCTGGCTTCTGGATGTTTTCCCTGCACTTGCCCTATTTCTAGTCACTTCACCTACTCCCTGTATATGACTGACGCCCTTCCATGTGTTGCCCAGGTGTTGAATTCCAGAGTGGGTGGGTTACATATATTGTGAGACCATGCAGGCCCTTTAAGCAGAGATTCTGGAAAACCTAGCAGTTTCTTCTGCCACCCCAAACGCCACTGGTTTTTACAGCCAGATGTTATGGAGATTTATCCTCCCAGTTATAACCCTGGGCTACGTGGTCTGGCCTGGGCTATGATTGCTCACTTCCAAGGTATCCCTCCCAATTTTTACCCACCACATTATGACTGTGGGACTACCAGTGTGTCTGTTCTACCACAACCTTTCTGGGCCACACAGTGTCTCCTTGCCGCTCCACCTCTCCTAGCAGTCTGGAGGAATCGTTGGGCATTAGACTTCCATATAGTTCAATTTTATGACAATTCTGGGTGTTACTTGTTTTGAGTTTTAGTTATAATTCTTTCTGTGGTTGGGCAAGGAGATGAAGCATGTCTACCTCTGCCTCCATCTTGACTGGACGTCCCAGATTGCTTTCTAGAAATACTTTCTTAAGCTTCAAAGATTTGGTCTCGTTCCACAATTTGCACTTTTTGGAAATGTATGGCAAGATGTAGGTTGTCTGCTTCAGAAATATACTTCAGCAGAATTTTGTAAAATATAATACACTAAAATTTAAATTTTCAGTGACAGATATGAAGTTAACACAAGCAATATACGTTTAATGCAATAGCATAAAAAATGTTTATATTTTAGAAAACTGCAGGCCTTTAAAATGGGAATTTTGAATAGTATTTTAGAAATTATAGAAAAGCAGAAAAATGAAAAGGGAGAGATGCCAATATTATCACAAAACTTGTATTGTTTGAGTTTTATACCTAAAACATAATTTATAGTACTTTAAAATTAAAAGCAGTTAAGGTTATATTAAAGATGTAAAACCCTGGCTGATGGCACATTGGATAAGGCGCCAGCCTGCAAATCCAAAGGTCACTGGTTCGATTCCCAGCCAGGGCACATAAACAGGTTGTAAGCCAGGTCTCCAGCCAGATCCATAGCTGGAGGCAGGTGAAAGGCAACCACACATTGATGTCTCTCTCCCTTTCCCTCTCTCTAAAAATAATAAATAAAATCTTAAAAAAAAAAATTGATGCAAAAAGGGGATGGATGTAATACAACAACAATAAAATTAAATTTTAAAAAAGATACAAATTTTGCCACTTAGCAGACATACAAGCATTTAACAAACTAATTTTTATTTTTCTCTTTGGATTAGCACAGAACTTTTGCAAATTATTTCAACCATTACCACTATTTTATCATTATTATATAGCAAGTGTCAAATAAAATAGACTATATCCATATAAAACTGAACTTCTAAAAAAATCAAACTGGATGTTTTAATTGGCAATGTTAGTAATACTAACCAAACCAAAAGATTCTGCATTTAATATTTAATATATTAAACATCATTCATCCACTGGCTCTCAACCAATATCAATACTTGCTCCTGGGGCCTGTGGTTTTTATCTTATTCAATAATGCTTAGGTTCAGAACTCAAAATTAATCATTAAAACCTGCTGCTGTGACAAGTATTCACCAGAACCCGAAAAGAACAAAGGGAAAGGCAGGATATTTATCATATTCTTATTATATTCTGGAAAGAATGGAGTACTTTTTTCTCAATAACAAACAGGTTTTCTTTGTGACTGTTCTTAATGCTTTATAACATATCCACAAGAAACGCAGCAAAATAATTCAAGCTGTAATTTACTGTGATTCAAGTATGTGCCAGGCACATAGGGAGAGGTTTTTTACAAGGACTATTTCATTTATTTAGTACAAATCCTTGAGGCAAATTATTTCCCTAATTTTACAGGTGAAAAAGAAAATCAATCTCAGAAATGTTCGGCAACATCCTCATAAAGTCAAAAACCTAAAATATTTCAGAAAACAAAACTAAATACACACACACACACACACACACACACACACAGAGTTTTGTAGTTTGTCTATGTAATCATTTTAGAGAAACATGAGGAAGGCATTCAAATGTTTATTAATCAGCATAATACTAATCCATATGATTCTAATCAGGAATTACAAATGATATAAAATAAAGTTGTAAGTGTTTTTTGGACACAGTCAAAATTTAGGAATAAATTTTATAGGAAAAGAAATTTTAGGTACCTCATAGGATCAAAAGACAATTCTCTCACCTAACCAATCCTTAAAAACCTAAATTATTAAAACAAAAAAAACAAAAAATATAGAACTTCGTTAGTACTTTCAGAGAAAAGATTTATTTAAGGTAGTGCTTAACATTCAAATAATCCACTGTCATTTCTGTTCTGTTATGTACTAGGAGCTATGCTCAGAAAACAAATGAAAAGATGCTTTTATCTATCTAATTATATCATGTCACCTTCTGGTATATTTGGTATAGTTTCTATCTCCTAGAATTACCTGGGAGCCATAAACTATCAAAATCAGCAAGTTTCCAGACTGTGCTGCCTTTTACTGTTTTTGTAAATGTATTTACAAAATACATTTGTAAATATCCAAATGATGTAGTCAGTCCATGTACTATGAGAGCTGTTACTTTAGGTTCATACGAAAGAGAATTTAATAGTTAATCAATACTTCTAAGACAGCTTTATGATAAACATGGCTCTAAATACATCATGTTGTTCCAGGAGAAACTACATTTAGAGTCAATTCCATTTTCCCAAAACAATTACAGTATTTCTTTGGGTACCCAAAGTTCTATTTCTAGAAGAAATAGTAAAGTTCTATGAGAACTCTAGTGCTGACACTAATTATTGGATCCTAGTAATGGCAATTAAACTCTCTTGGTCTCAGGTCCCTTACATGCAACATGAGAAGCCTGTGTTAGTTTGTGTTTTCTTCCTGATGTCAAATTCTAAGAGTCGGTTCATACTTAAAATCTAAATTCAAATACAGAGCAGGGCAACAAGTTTACAGTTGTGCATACACAAAACAGTTTATTAGTGTATATTAATTATTGTACTATTTTACAAACTAACAACCATGAACTCGCTTTTGCCTCTACACATCCTTCAAAGAAAGCCATTTGCCTCCTGTCCCCAACCCAAGGTGGAGTTAGCTACTCAGAATCCCTGAATCCCCATACTTCTTTATTCACAGTTCATTAGGGTAATCATTAAAGTATAACTATTTGTTTACCCAGCAGACAGTAAGCTACGTCAGAGAAGTGATTGTGCCTTACTGATCTTTTTATATTGGATTCTAATAGCCTGGTATGCAAAAAATATGCAAGAAATGTTTATAGATTCAATTCTTCAAACCACCTTATCAAGTTTGCATTTGATATCCCCTTTGTTTCAGGCCAAAGACCATACTCTGGCGCTTCACCAAAGTTCCCTCTCATAGAGTATTTGAAATTCCCAAAAAGAGTAATCATTTATGATGGTAATTAATAATACAAGTTTAGACACTTTCAGTTACAAGTTTAATCGAGTTATAGTACATAAGAAAAAATATGCTTTTGGAATTGAAGATCTTCAAGATCATTTTACATTTTGTGACCTTCCTTGCAGAACCTTACCATTTTCCACCCTCCAGTCCTCTTCTCTATTATGAATCTGTGTCATGCTTATTTTTAATAATTCAACTGTTTGGGAGAAAAAGTGCTCTCAAGAGAGTAGAGAATGATTCAGAGCTGGAAAAGACCAAAACACTTGAATATAAGCAAAAGAAAGAAAGTTAGGAAAGGCTAACAAAAAATTTCAATGTGTGGTGTAAGTTAAGAGTGAGGTTACATCAGGCCAGGGCAAGGAAAAGATATGTTTCTTGGCCTGAAAGTGTTTGGCTTTCATGTTCCAAAACAAAATTTCATGTAGAACTTGCCTGATCCTTGATTATTTATTTTTCTTGTTCATGCACATCCCTGACAGTTAGGAACAAAAGGGAGCAAAGGATGTTGGCCCTTGTGCAAAAAGACACAGAAGACAGGAAGCCTGGCACCTGAAGGACAGCCAAGAAGCCCTTGGTATTCTTTGTATTCTTAATGTGACAGATCATAATAGCATCTCTGCATGAATAAATGTTGACAGATTTGTATGGAGGAGCTTGAGTTACCCACTCTTGTGTTTCCTCTAAAGTAACGCCTTAATCAAGATGAGCTGGAGTACATATTACGAATTTGGATTCCTGATCTCAGACTTACCCCTTTCTATAGGAGCCCACCTAGATCTGCAAAAGAGCCTATGGCAGGCTGGGATGCAATGAACAGCAAAGCAAAGCAAAGCAGCGAGGCTGCGCTGAGATGACTCAGCAGGTTAGAGCTGTGACCCTTTATTTCTGGAGTCATTACTCCAGTTCTTATCCAGTGGCTACTACAAATGCACAGGCATGGGTTGGTCTCACTTCAGAGCCTTCGTGGGAACAACATGGGGTGACTAGCACAACTTGATACACGGGCAGGATGTTCTGAAGAAAGCTGGCCCCAAGTTCTGGTGGACAACCAGCTCCCAAAAGTTTGGCTCAGAACACCCACAAAAAGGGCCTACCTTAAATTCTGTAAGATTCTTTGCAGAAAAGGGACAGAGCTGGGGGAAGTAGAGGGAGATGGGTGGGAGGTGGAATTGTGGGGTTCTGTTAATTAAGTACTATAATTCAATTTCCAAAGCTATGAAATTAATCATCATCATAAATTCCCATCAGTGATGACAGTGACTTTTCTATTTTCTATTCTTTAGCAGCTGCAATATGCTTGCTTCTGTTTGAGCTGAGGGTCTCCATGCACTATGTTCTATACCCTGCCTAAATTTAGGGTAAAATTCACCTTTGGGCAAGGTAAATACCAGGTATTTGGAAGGCAGTACCGTTTGTCATTTTCCTATGAAGAGGAATTGTTCCTTTCAGCCCTTTTTTAAGCAAATAAGGATTCATTTCTTTAAAGCCTAAAAGTAGTGCTTGAAAGAAGCTCTACATGGAGCAGAAAGGATGGTAGCCAGTTAAAACCCCAGGGGAAAATGGAGCAGCCACATATAACATGCTCCACATTTAAAGCTCTATCTATGGCTGTGAAGAAGGGCAGAGAAGGGCAATCACAGTGCACAGATGCCTTATCTCCATTCCTCACTGAATATCCTGGTGAGCAGGGCCAGGTCTGATCCACCTTTGAGACTCCACAGCAAGATGAATTTTATTCACTCTCCTCATATTACAACCTGGAGAGAATTCCCCACAGCCACAATCTGGCTGGCCTCTCTGTCCACCTCTCCTTCCTCCTTTTCCTCTATGGGGTCTGCCAGCCTCAGAGATGAATTCTGGGCTCCTCTCAGGCTGGGTGGTAGGAGGCTTTCCCTCCTAGTTGCCAGCTTCCGCTGTCCTGCTGTGCCAGGGGAAGAGAGGTTACAACTATCCGATTCACAGATGAAATTTCAGAATGCCCATTTGGCAACAGACCCAAAACCACATTCTCCAAAAAAGCATTTTCAGGAATACAGATGATAAACTGCGGTCCATCAGCCCGGCTCTCTCAATTACTTTAACGTGGGCGCAGAGGAGGGATTATGGGCCCCTCAAATCTCTAGAATGGGTAGGTCTCCCTGCCTTGTATATCTTCATAGTTTTTAGAGATTATTTACTGAAGATAACACATAAAAATTTGGTGAGAAGGAAACTAAAATAATCTGGTCTTAGCTGTTTGTGGGTGAGTATGTGACCATTTCCCATCCACCAAATTCTTGGGAAGGTCATCTAAAACATGGTATCTGATTTCTGTGTGAATTCTTAGAGGGCAAAAATTCATCTACAATATAGTATTCAAAAGAGAAACAGCCTTATCAAAAATATTATTGCTGGCTTAGCACATGGAAATAAGTTTTTGACCTATGAGGATCATTAACCACCTGGAAAGTTTCTTCCAAATATTTTATAAGCCAAATGACATGGGTGAAAATTTAACCCTTGGGATGATTTCCTTGTGTCTGCTAAGATAAACATGCAGGGCACTGAGAAATTTCTTCACAAGTTCTTCCCCATTTTCACAGCCAAATATATTACACTATCAATCCTTTACTTGTTTTATTCTCACCTGAGGATATGTTTATTGAATTTTAGAGAGAGAGAAGGAAACACTGATGTGAGAGAGAAATATCAATCAGTTGCCTCCTGTACGTGCCTCAACCAGGGGATTAAACCTGCAATCTAGGTATGTGTCCTGACCAGGAATCAAACCGAAAGCCTTTAGGTGTATGGACGACACTTCAACCAACTGAGCAACTGGACCAGGGCTGCATTTTCAACCCTATATAAAACAGTTATTAAAAACCTTCAAGGTGATGCTGGTGTGGTTCAATTATTTGGAGCATCATCCCATAAACCAAAATGTCATGGTTCAATTCCTGTCAGGATACGTGCCTAGGCTGTGGGTTCGGTCCCCAGTCGGTGTGTGAACAAGAGGCAACCAATCAATGTTCCTCTCTCACATGGATGTTTTTCTACACCTCTCCCTCTCCCCCTCCCTCCTCTCTTTGAAATTAAAGAACATGCACTAGACTGAGGATGAAAAAAAAACCTTGAAAATAAAAGGTTTCCAGTTAAAAATGCAGGTAGCTAGCCATTTGTTGCAAATGAACAGGCTTGCCATAGATAGAACTGTACCAGCTCTACAGGGAGACTTACATTGTCACGATTTTCATTCATCCACCCTGTGAATTAAGTGTTACCATCAACCTGAAATTAGGGGAGAAAGCAGCGTTCAAGAGTTTAAACTCCTGGCCTAAGATTGCTGAGCCAATTAATAGCAATGACACTGGGACTGAAACCCAGGTGTTCTGATAATCAAACGTAAGTGCTTTACATGAAGTGATGATGGTGGAACTGGGAAGCAGAGGTATCCACACCTGCAGCTTTACCAGGACCGGGGCAGGGCTGGTAGACATAGCTCCAGGTAGAACAAGCTAGCTCACTGAGTTACCGTGCCTCTGACCTACATTTGCCTTCCTGCAGAGTCTTTTTAAGGAAGAAAAGTGAGTGAACTCATTTCATTTTATTTCCTTCCTTCCTTCCTTCCTTTCCCTGGTCTGACCCACAAAGACGGCCTCGGAGCTTGACCAAGTGGGCAGCTGGTTTCTCTGAAAGCAGTTTCACATCTGTTAAACTATAGAATGCTCCATTAACTCCAAAGACTCCTGAAAATTCAGCTTTTTCGAATCCCCCAGTGTTCGGGTCATCATTTGCTGCGGTGGAAGCTGCAGCTGAGCCTGGGGACCTCTGAAGGACAAGCTAAGGGTAAAGTGTCTCTGGCTTTGACAGAAGTGTTGGGGGAGGGGGAGGGAGAGCCTTCCAGAGTGCTCAGAAAGGTATCCATACTGTCAAATTTTCATCCCACCCTCTCACTTGAATTCTTTCGTCTTCGGTTTGTCTTTGGAGAATCAGCAATAAGCTTGAAGCCTGAGTAGGGGACAATTGGGTGGTCTCAGGCTGAACTGGGAATTCAATGATGATAATTATTCTTAGAGGCAAAAACAATGAGTAATCAGAGCTTCTCAAAGCACTAGAATCATTAAATAAAATGACAAGTGGATGTTAGACACCACAGTTAATTAAGAGAACCTTAAAGATAGGTATTTTAGAAGAAATCAATTCAGAGTTAACTATAAAATTTCTGGGTGCAACTCAAGGCATCAAATTAGTCTTAAGAACTCTACCCAAGAAAAATAGCAGAATGAAATGTTCATAAGAAAGACTCCTTTATACAAATCATGGTTACCACCTCAGCTATGAACATCAGCAAACTCCCCAAAACAGCACCCCCAAGAGCAGCAAAGGAAAAACAATGTTCAACTTTCATAAGGAACCCTTCCTTCTTAAAACCAACCAACCAACAACACAGAAAAGCACATAACACAACAACGTTTCAACGTATGTTTACTGTGCTTGCTTACACAGTGAGCTGTCCTCTATAAGCAAAGCTACATGCCATCAAAATCCTGCCACTTCTATCAATGCTGGGAACAGGGCCCCTGCATAGAAATGACACTTGTGATACTTTGTATGTCAGTGAAAAGGCACCCAACATCAGGCACCTTTTATTTTAATCAGATACAGAGCATAAAGAATGATGAGGAGAATTAGAAAGATGGCCTTACAGAGAAATATCTTTAAGAGAAAGCACTTTCTGGAATTTCTTCTTGTGAACAATTCAGACAACTTTCTTCTGGATGGAAAGAAGCTCAGACTTAGTTCTTCCTCTCCTCAAACATATGGCGATACTGCCTTCCAGACGCTGTCCCCAGCACACCACCCAGCACCTCTTCCTCAGAACACATAGTCCAGTGCAATGGTTACAAGCAGGGCTCAGAAATCACATTTTCTAGAGTAAAAGCTCCAACTCTGCCATATATTAGCTGGAGAACCTCCAAGCATATTCCTTAACATCAATGTCTTTCCCTTTCTTTGTCAATAAGATGGAAAAAATAGCATACATCTCAGAGGATTTAATAAATTCACACAGGTACTGTGCTGGCACAGTGCCTTCACATAATAAACATTCAATACATTTAAACTTTGATGATGTTGATGATGATGATGATGATAACATGGGCTTAACCAGACTGGTGAAAATAAGAAACTGGGGACCACTCAAGGACTATGCAAGAGCGGTATGTTCCCCACGGCAAACATGGAGAAAGTCCACTAGAAAAATGCCTTGTTTTTCCATGGGCTGGGGGTCTCAATTTGTTTTTTTCTTTTCAGTGGCTACAGCAGCTTATCAGAAGGGTAGGTTCACCGTATCAAAGCCAGAGCAGGAGAGGTATGGATGAAAAGAGACCGAGTACCTGAGTCTCAGAGAAACTAGTTTAGGGCAGCTCTGAGAAGAGTAGTAGTGAACAGCCACAACTATGGGATTTAGAACTTAGAAATAAAGTAACAGGCTATTCGGATAGGCACATTTTGTTAATATGGTAAAACTCCCACCACCTTTCTGTCATGGTGCCTTTAGCAGAGCGCACTTTCCAGAAACTTCTCTTTCTCTGCATAAGCGTATTCCTATAGCACTCCTTCAAAATTCCTATAGTACGCGTTCAAATAAGGCTGCTTTGGCATTCAATTGATCTGGAGGATAACTATGTCTCTATGTGACTGTAAATTCCAGAGAGGGTAAGTGTGCCTCTCTTTCTGGCCTGCCTATGCCAGAGCGCCTAGCTCCACTATGGAAATGTTCACCTGGAAACTGCATGATAAAATGGAAGGCTTAAAGTGAGCTGGTGCTCTACATGTTACTGTACTAAAGTAAGTGCATAGGCCCTGGCCAGTAGCACAGTGGATAAGGTGTTGGCCTGTGAACCCAAAGATCGCTGGTTTGATTCCCAGCCAGGGCACATAACCAGGTTGCAAGCCAGGTCTCCAGCCAGGTCCATGGCTGGAGGCAGGTAAAAGGCAACCATACATTCATATTTCTCTCTCTCCCTTCCTCTCTCTGGAAATAATAAATAAAATCTTAAAAAAAATAAAATAAAACAAAATAAGTGCACATATAGCTAGTACAGAGAACAGTGCATGGAGCAAGGTAGCATTTTTGTCTCTACCTCTTTGGTGCTTTGGTGAAAAGCCTGAGTCCAAGAAGTTTAGAGGAATAAGATTAAGCCTCCAGCAGTCTTAAGTACTGAAAAGATTACAGTGTTTCCTTCAAATAGAAATTCAATTAAAAAAGAAACATAAAATAAGAATAAATAAGTCCAGTAAAAGTCTGCCTTTTCCCCCATGATAGTGGTTCTAATACATATTTTTATTTTCTTTTATTTATTCGTTTTTAAAGGTTTTATTTATTATTTTAGAGAGAGGGGAAGGGAGAGAGGCAGAGAGGAGAGACATCAATGTATGGTTGCCTTTCACCTGCCTCCAGCTATGGACCTGGCTTGCGACCTGGTTATATTCTCTGGCTGGGGAATCAAACTGGCGACCTTTGGGTTCATAGATGAGTGTCTTATCCACTGTGCCACCAGCCAGGGCTCTGATACATTTTTAAAAGGAAGTGAATACCAAATTATTTTCAAAACATTTTCTAGTGGTGCCTTTGCTTTGCAGGTGCCCTAAACACATGTTTAGTCTCCCTACCTGGTAATCTAGCTCTCCTTGGGCACCGAAAGGTTCCTGACGATAGAGAGGCAGCATGAAAGAATGAAGTCAGGCAAGGGCAGCAAGGCGGAAAGGGAAGAATGAAGGCCATGGTGGGAAGTGAACGGGAGGGGCAGAGATGGGGAGAGTCAGAGATCAGGCAATGACGCAGTTAAGAGTCCTGCCAGCTTAAATCTAGAGAACCTCAGAGATGACCTAAACCACACCTTCTCCTTCTATGACAGGAGAGAAATCAACCCACCGATGATGACCTCCTCAAGGCCAAAGTTGCCGGTTTGAGGAAGACCTGGAACTGAAGTCAGGCCTCCTGGCTGCCTCCTTACTGCTCTTTCTGCTCAGCCCATCTCTTCTTGGCATTTCCAGCATGGGGCATGAAGTCCCCAACAAACAGCTGAGGACTCAAGCAGCAATAAAGAGGCCAGCAGTCTCCCCTCCCTTGGTGCCACATATTGACACAGTCAACAACAGGCAAGGGGGTGAGTGAGGCCCCTGGTTATCACACTGATTTTGATGAAGATACCCAGTAATCACTGGATCCTGGCTTTGTAATTCTCAATTACAAAAGTGTATAACTGTGGAGAATACAGGGTGAGAATAAGACAGAAGTCAACTGAGGCAGCTGCTTTAAGAATAGCCTTGAAGGGGTGCTGCCATGGTTTTACTGGCTGTAAAATTGCAATGGATGTGCTCCTGCTCAGAGCTCAGCATCATTGATGAACCATCTCTTGGCTCAATCACAACTTCATACTTCCTGAGTTAAAAAGGCTTTTTTTTTTTTTTTTTTTAAATTTTATTTATTATTTTTAGAGAGAGGGGAAGGGAGAGAGTCAGAGAGGGAGAGAAACATCAGTGTATGGTTGCCTTTCACCTGCCTCCAGCTACAGACCTGGCTGGAGACCTGGCTTGCAACCTGGTTATGTGCCCTGGCTGGGAATTGAACCAGCAACCTTTGGGTTCGCAGGCCGGCACCTATCCACTGAGCCACCAGCCAGGGCTTAAAAAGGCTTTTTAAATAAAAATCAGCCTTTTTCTGAGACACCTTCCATAAGCACTGCTATGCTTCAAGTGTTTAAAAACATATATGGCACTTGACCCAGACAAAGCATTCTTATTAATTGTGGGTTTTTTAAAAAAGGCTTATTTGTATTTATTTTTAAAAGATTTTATTATTTTTAGAGAGAGGGGAAGGGGGAGAGGCAGAGAGGGAGAGAGACATCAATGTATGGTTGACTTTTACCTGCCTCCAACCACAGACCTGGCTTGCAACCTGATTATGTGCTCTGGCTGGGAATCAAACCAGCGACCTAGGGGTTCGCAGGCCTTATCCACTCTGCTACCAGCCAGGGCTTATTTATTTATTTTTAGAGAGAGGGGAAAGGAGGAAGAAAGAGAGGGACAGAAACGTTAATGTGCAAGAGGAACATCAAATGGGTTGCCTCTCACACTCCCTCAACTGAGGACCTGGCCTATAAACCAGGCATATGTCCTGACGGGGGATCAAACTGGAGACCTTTTGGTTTGCAGAACAACACCCAATCCACTGAGCCATACCAGTCAGGGCTCATTTTAATCATCGGGTTTTGATGATGTACATAAATCACTCAACTTCATTCCTGTTCGATATCCCGAACACCTACACCAAATCAGACAAATGAAAAGGGGAAATATGATAATGTGCATCTCTTGCCTTCCTTCCTCTTTTCAAGCCTCTTCAATGCATCCTACTCAACAAAAAAAGTAATTTCTCCCCAGGGAAAGTAGGTGGGAATTGAATCAATCCATTCCTTAATGCTCCTGAGTGTCCCGCGCATTTCTGCCCCTGCACACTTTTTACAAAGACCTGGTTTTGAGTCTATCTCCTTTATTAAGCTGTTAAGATTCTTTGCGGGAGGAATCATAACTTATTCATGCTGCTTCCCCAGGGAAGCAAATACAGCACCTGACAGGAGGTACAACATATACAGCTGTAAAGCATTGTAAACACATTTTTTAACTGGTTTCCTAAATTGACATGTAAGCAAAGAACCTGAGGTTCAGAGAAGTTCTGTGGGCTCCCCAAGGCCACCAGCTCTGGCACTTTCTGGCCCCCAGGCTAGATTTTCAGTGGACCACATTAGAATCAATTACCTATACAAGTTCCACATAGAAGACAAAAGAAAAAGCCCTGGTCCTCTGATATAGGCGTACACACAGTGACCTGCACAATCAAAGAAGAGAGGCAAAACTTTCAAATGCAGTAAAATCATTGTTCTGAAAGCAAGGACACCGATCAGGTATGACGATAACTTACACTAATGCTTTTCTTAAGGACCTTTCCATCCTAAAGCTCTGCAGAAATGTCGAGCGAACATGAATTAGGTACACACATGTTATCGAGTTAGATGGGTCATAAAACTATCTCCGGCTAAACTGCCAACCCTGCCTCAGACATGAGAGCTGGGCACTAGACAGCTGCCATGGCTACCAAACCAGAAGTAACTCGGAAGTGGCAGGTTCATCTCTGGGCTCAGAGAAGCAACAGCAGGCAGGAACTGGGGCAGCTGGCAGGATGGAGTTGGTTTGGGTCTCAGACCATCATAACCCTTTTAGAGGCCAGAGCCTTTCCGTGGCTAAGGAAAGGCGTTTTTAGCACAGTTGCCTCCTAGAATAATGTGCGGCAGCCTCTAAAAGGTGTCCAATGCGGAGCACGACCCCCAGGGCTGCTGACTTAGCTGCTCCTGGGTGGTCTTCGCTTCTGCATACGAAGTGATTAATAGCTTGTCTGCAATTCTAGTGTGCAGATGATAAGCTCAACTGGAATATTCTTTGGGACCTTCCATTCCCACATGCCCATCAAAGTTGAAAACACGTCAGTGAACAGCTGCTTAACACTCCAGGGTTGTTGCAACTCTTCTAGAGATGGAAGCAGAGCATTCTTCTACTAAATGTGTTTTTGACTGAGAGATTTTTCCAGCCTTGTCTATTCAAACATTGCCAGTGACAAGAAACTTGCTACTTGAACAGACACTCTGAAATTGCATGCTTAGAACAAGTGAATGCTATAGTCTATAAATCAGCCCTGGCTGGTGTGGCTCAGTGGATTGAGTTCTGGCCTGTAAACTGAAAGGTGGCCAGTTCTATTTCCTGTCAAGGCACATGCCTGGGACCCAGTCGGCGGGGTGTGAGAAGCAACTGATTAATGTTTCTTTCACATATAGAGGTTTCTCTCCCTCTCTGTGTCCCTCCTTTCTCTTTTCTCTGGAAATAATAAAATCTTTTTAAAAATTGTATCTCTGTGAAGCTGTTGTGTGTGTGTGTGTGTGTGTATACACATGCATATATATTTTAAAGATTTTATTTATTATTTTTAGAGAGGGGGGAAAGGAAAGAGCTATCAATGTATGATTGCCTTTCACCTGCCTCCAGCTACGGACCTGGCTGGAGACCTGGCTTGCAACCTGGTTATGTGCCCTGGCTGGGAATCGAATCAGTGACCTTTGGGTTCCCAGGCCGGCGCTTTACCCACTGTGCCACCAACCAGGGACTGTGTATATTTTTTAAAATGCACTTTGTTTCCTTTTGGGAACAAAACATATTACAAAAGAGCGTTTTTCTGATTAACCTGTGAAATTAACCTCACTATACATTACACCCGCTGAGTCTGGCTTTGCCACCAGAGCACTCTGATTTAAGTCTAACGCCTCTTCCACTTGATCCCGCATTTAAGCACACCTACGTTTGAATCCATTTACTACCTAAGTGACCCACAGGAAATGATCTCTAAGCTTCAATTTTCTGATCCAGAGGAAGTGAGAATATTTCCTTTGAAGGATTTCTGACGATTAGAAAGCGCCTAACATCTGGAACATTTCGTGGTGGTCAATGAATAATGCTTTCATTCCCTTCTCTATGAAGGGGAAGTACAAGCCTTCCCTGAAAGCTCTCCTTTCTTAGGCTAAACATCCATGTTTTTAGCAAACCAGAGGTAATTTAATGATTCCTCAATATGTTGTAGTTTTTCCTTTCTTCACTATCTCAGTTCACATCCTCTGAACTCCTTAGAGTTGACAAATATTTGTGGTGGTCTCACTTTCACAGCACCAATGGATTCAGGTACAATACATGCTGTATACCTTCAACTGCTTCCTGGTTCAATGTTTCACAAGTTTTAGGAGCCCAAAACTCCCCCCAACCCATACCAGTTGCCTGTGGGCACTAAACCATATACAGAGATCTAGTCACACTGCAGAGAGGATGACTCATCTTTACTTAGCTCCTCACAAAGCAGCACAAAAATTAGGTGGTAATTCCTTCTGTTATCCACTGTGCCAGGAGAGGTGGCCTCCAATTGGACAATGCTGTTCCTTCACTGTATGCCTCCAGGACCAGGCACATACTGTGCTGTCCCTTATGCCATCTGTGATCTCTGTCACATTTGCCCCGTCTTTTTCATCTGTGATTCTGGCTTGACACATAAAAATGCAGAAATACAATAGCTTTAGCTAAGGCAGACCAGTTCAAAAATGAGGTAATATGTATAATGAAATGCACAGGTCAACGCCTAGCACAAAAACGATACCCCAAAAGTAAGAGAGGAATTACTATCACCACCTCTGTAGTATAGTGATTTCCCATCCTCATACTGGACTCTCCTGAATGCTAATCTATTTGGCTAGGGCCCTGACCTCTCTGCTTAGTTTGCCATCTCTGACCTCTGGGGGAGGTAAAATCTGACCCTCACACAGGGGCTTCCCGATCCCTAAGCCCCGCTGGACTTCTCAGCTGCTATCAGCACCCACCTGTCTGACGTGAGCTGGGAGGCAGGAGACCTGCATTCCATATCCTGCTTGGCCTCTGGCCGTTTCCCTTCTGTAAGAGGATGGCATTAGACAAATGGTCTCTAAGGTCTCTTCCTAACCCAAAGAATTAAGTCCCCCATGTCCCCACACTCCCTGGCCTCTTCCTAGTTATCCTTTACCACCCTAATGTACTCCTCTGTCTTTCCACTTACCAAGTGGGCCTTCTCCGCATGCTGACTTTTGCCCAAGCCCAGTAAACATACTACTTACGGCACAGACTTTGGGAAGCTAGTTTGGAAACCTAAAATTCATGTATATTATATCTATTAGAGAATGTATTTGTAACCTATATTGAGATTACATTAAGACTATAATGTCTACTAATGATTCCAACAATATATCTATTAGGAGAAAATATAGTACAGACATTATATGCATTTTTTTTTTTTAATGTATTTATTATTTCCAGAGAGAGGGGAAGGGAGCGAGGCAGAGACAGAGAGAAACACCAATGTATGGTTGCCTTTCACCTGCCTCCAGCTACAGACCTGGCTGGAAACCTGGTTATGTGCCCTGGCTGGGGAATTGAACCAGCGACTTTTGGGCTCCCAGGCCGGGGCCTAGCCATTGCTCCACCAGCCAGGGCATGAAATGTTTACTAAACATTGTCTGGCATAGTTTTCTTTTCCTGGGGTTTTGCATGGAAATGCTCTGCCACAGAGCTGGAGATGATGATGGGCAGTGTCTGCCTCAGGGACATTTTCCCGGGCCTTACACATTCCACATAGATATAAAGTGCTTTAAGAAAACATGATAAAGAGATTACTGAAATCATAAAAAACATTAGGGTGATGACTCTTTTTTAAAGAGCTCTTTTAGGACATCCAAAAATAACTTAGCTTACAAAAGTTCAAGGTCTCAACTTTTCAGGACCTCAAGTGCTATGTAAAATGAAACATATCACATATGAAGGGAAACTTGTATGTATGTTTTTAATACTTTTAAAAATCACTGAAGTGAAACCTGTTTATGTAAATAAAAAACTAAAGATAAGCCAAAAATGAACAGACACATCTTCATATACATTATCAAATCAACATGTACACTACTTAGAAGATATATGTACTACAAAGAAAAAAATTCATTCTACATACAATGAACTTGCTCAGGGCTAACTCAAGTTACCTTTGAAATTTAAGCAGCTATTTGCTTGTTTACAACAATAGCTTGAAGAAAACACACCAAGTCTGCCAAGTTTGTAAATATATAGATTTAAAACTCTCATCAATTTGGAAAAGCATTAAATTTAAATGCAAACTAAGAGACTTCATCATATATTCTATGAATATTAAGGCTTTGGGTGGGGGGCGTTAATATAAAAGTTCCATATATATTCTTAGTATATTGTTGTATTTTTAGAAATACGTAATTTTGCTGTCAAAAATTTCACTATATCATCATACACATTATTAATTATCCAGCAAGACCTATCTGTCCTCCCCCGAGCAGTACATGGGTCAGTTCCCACTATTCACTGTAGTCACTGCAACACCAGCCTGTGTGCTCACTGAATGATGGGTGGGTGAGGTAGAGCACGCATTTGGATCCTGGGGCTGACAATGAAAGAAAGTGAACACACTGCAGAAAACTCATCTTTTCCCTTTTTCAACTGCATGTCCTTTCTGAACTTGACAGAACTTTCTATAACATAAAAGCCAGGAAAAGCTATGTATGGAACAGCTTGTACCCTGACAGCTAATTAAGTGAATATTTATACTGCCTTTAGGAAAACACACTTTTACGTCATTCACATTCAAATAATAAGTATAATTTATTTTTCTGTAATTCAGCTCAGTTAATATTGTGCTGATAGCGTACACAAGCTTTATTTTCTTGGCTAACTCTATTTCTCATTTCACTTTCAGAAAATGTATGCCACCAAACTTGATTATACTATCTACTTCTAAACCTAAAAGAATATGACTGTCTGATTTATTAACAGAATTTAATTTACCTCTTTTTAAATTTCTATCTAAAATAATGTTCAAGGAACCATCTGAATTTCCTGTTTTGAAATTTAACACAGATAAACAAGAATCAGCTACTTCTACTGTACATTCCAGTCATCTTCTAAGCATTTCCTTTCAACTCTTGTGCTACTAATGCCAAGAATGCTATGCACTTGGCTGACTCTTGAGATGAAGGGTAAAAAAGTGAGAGATGACACAGAGATATGGAGCATTCTGCTTTCAGCACGTACTGCTCTGATGAGAGTTGTGAGGGAAGGATTTAGCACATTTTAATCTTACATCCATTTGGGTCAGTCAAAAACTCAGAAAAAAAAATAAAGAAAAAAGCAAGCAAAACAAGATAATTATTTGCACATACCAGAACACAACAATCCAAATTAAAATTTAAATTACTCCATAAATAGCTATAATGAAACTCTTATTTTCTACTATCTTTACTGAAAAGACTAAGGAAATAACTTATATCAGCTGATTTATACCAAGTCTTCAGTCATCAAAAGATCTTCAATCTAAAAACTAAGTGCATTTTTCAAAGCAGTATATTACACTAAGATATTAATGTAGCCAAAACAATAACCCATTATAATACAGATGGGTTTTCCACTTAGGAAATATCACTGTACCTCCTCTAGGGAAAAATGTACACTTGGAAAGACAGCATTCTTACTGACCCTGAAGCATACATAATTTCCAGTATTTTGTTTCATTTTGAGAATACACTTTGTTCTTCGGACAAAGTGCTAAATAAATCTCTTTTTACAATTCTATTCTCCTTTTATTTTATTTTTTATTTTAAAGCTATTTGAGCAAACAAGGCCAAATTTTAAGCATAAAATTAGATGCTTTCTAGGAAGAAAAGTAAACTGTATCTGTCAAGTACCTGGAAGTTATAACCACACTCTAGCTCTATGACTACCTACCCTCCCGTTCTTCGAGTATGCCAAGCTCACATATGCCTCAGGACCTTTGTACCTGTTTTCCCCCCTCAGATGTCATGGCTCCTTTCTTGGCATTCAGGCTCTAGTTCAACTACCACCTCTTCACCAAGGCCTTTCGTATTAGTCCCCACTCTATTGCCTTCATAACTTTTATAACTATTTGAAATGATCTTGTGCATGTTTTTGTTTGTTTGTTCATCTATAAGCCAGGACCTTGCTCTGCCTATTTTGTTCATTCATACGTGTGTGTGTATGTGTGTGTTTACAGTCTTACACTTAGAACAGGGTCTATCACATAGTAGGTGTCCAATAATTACATGTTTAATCAATGAATGAGGGAAAGATAAAACTGACCAGATGACAATGAAAGTTCATAAAGAACATATTATTTCAAATGAACTTCATCTCATTGAATCTTTCTGTGGTTTAGTAAAGAATACCAGAGTCAGTCTATTTTGATTTCAGAACAAAGGTGAACATAGTAAACTGAAATTGATAGTGACAGCTGTGCTGATTCTTACACCTAAAGAGAGCTAAAGAATGCCAGCAGGGTTTCTTTGTGTACTTGGTCCTGTCATTTCCTACAGTGTTATCAATGGTTTGGAAGAGGGAAAATGTTTAGATTGCATATAGCTGAAGAGAGAGCAAATCACCTGGTGAACAGGATTAGGTATCAGAAAGATCTCCATTGGTTGAAAGATTGAGTTAAAACAAACAAGATGCTATTTAATACGTAGAGATCAGTCTAAAGCCTAGAACATTATATTAGTGAAAATTATTGTTGTATAAGTAACAACAGCCACCAAAAAAAAAAAAAAAAAAAAAATTCAAGAGGAGAGAGAATTCAGGACATCTGGCATATGAGCAGCAGCACCTATGAAAGAAGTCATTTTTATCAATGACCATGAGCTTCATCTGGGGCAAAAACATGGCTTGCCTACCAGATAGCTAGTACAAAAATGTGAAATAAGAGAATGTAGCATGATCAGGAAAGACAAGCCAGAGTTATAAAGGCCATAGTAACAAATTATTTCATTCAACTTTCTGAGCACTTATGATGTTACAGCACTAAAGATGCAAGGATAAGAAACTACTGGTCTAGTGTGAGAGAGAAAACCAGAACTACCTTAGACAGTGGGCTAAATAATGGCAGAATGGCAAACTGTAAGTTACAGGAACAAAGCTTAGCACAATGCCAGATACACAGCAAGTCATAATAGCAATGCTGGGCACTACCATTATAATAACAACCAATATTGTTGTTTCATGGTTATTATTAAAAATGAATCCACCTTGACAGCTCTTACCTAGAGCAGAATTTCAATTAACAGGTGTAGAAAGAATAATGGACACACAAAGGTCACCAAAAGGAAAATACTATATAATAATTACTACAGTCAAGAATCACTGATGATTCTAAAAACTGTAAGCAAAAGTGTAACGAGAAACAGGATACTTGCATAGTCTCAAGGTACCTCTCCACAAGGTGCTTACTAGGAAGGGAAAACTAGTAACTCTACAGTGCAGAAACCTGGCAGACACAACCCTGACAAGAGAGATCAAAATTAACATCACCAGTGATAATAGGCCTTATCAACATCATGTATCTCTTAATATAATGGAATGGGAAGAGCTTGCCACTTCTGTGCTCTCCTTGCCAAGAAACATACAACCCCAATCTAACCATGAGGAAATAGCAGTGAACCCAACAGAAAGTCAGTGTACAATGCAAAATAACTGAGCAAAATGCTCCCAAAGTGTCAAAATTAACAAGGACAAAAACTGAGGAACTACCACAGAATGGAGGAAAGGAAGTGCCACGTCTGATCCAGGATTGGATCCCGAACCAGAAAAAGAATATTAGCAAACAAAACAAAAAAAAACCTGGCAAAATTCAAATAAGGTCTACAGTTCATTAAACATATTGTATAAATGTTAATTCCCTGGTTTCTGTAACTGTTCTAAGTTACACAAGTCATTAACATTAGGGGGAGCTGGGTGAAGTGTATTTGAGAAACTCTACTATTTTTGTGACTTTCCCTTAAGTCTAAAAATATTTCAAAATAAAATGTTAAAGTAGACATACCTGAGACAGGAGCTTTAGATTCTGCCAGCAGATAAAAAGAATTAGGACAGGCTGCCTCACAGGTGAATTCTGGATAACTGAGACTCACAGGCCAAACTATACAAAAGATCGAATGGGGGATATAGTGTCTACAGAGCCTGTGGCCAGAAATACCAGAAGTTGGTTCTGATCTGGAAAATGTAGTAAGAACTACTCTGAGCTGAAGCACATGTGGGGAATGGTTGAACCTGTTCTCAGTGACGCAGCTCTTACATCAAGAACATCAACGAAAACAGTTTTGCACCTTGGAGACCCCCAGGCTCCCAGGATGTGTGGTGTGCAAGGACTCTTTCTTACAATGCTTCTGGAGTCCTGGTGCCTTTCATATATATATATGTGTGTGTGTGTGTGTGTACATACACACATACATACATACATACATACAGTATATATACTATCTAAATATCAAATACAATTTTATTTTTAATAGTTTCAGATTTACAGAAAAGTTGTAAAGCTACCGCCAAGAGTTACAGTATATCTCACCCTCAGCTTCCCTTATTATTATTATCTTACATTAGTATTACATGCCACAATTAATGAAACATTAATATTATTATTAAAATCCATGCTTTATGCAGTTTCCTGATTTTGCCTAGTGTTTTCTTTTTCTATGTTGTGATATCAAGTTACACTTAGTCTCTTATGGGTTTTAGGAAGGAAGACCCCAGAGATAAAGTGCCATTTTCATCCTATCACATGAAGGAGAAAAATCACCAGGACTTATCACTATTATCCTTGATTACCAGGCTGAGGTAGTATTTATCAGTTTTCTCCTTTCCATACCATCCTCTTCGGACAGAAGTCACTAAGCAAACCCCACACTGGCAGAATGAACTATGACCCATCTTACTGAAGATGGAATAGCTGCGCAAATCATTTGCAACATTTTTGTAGATTTCTTTGTTCTCCCTTACCGATTTATTTATACCAGCATAGATGCACAAGTATTTATTTTATAATTTGGGTTACAGTTCATTACTATTTTATTGTGTTAGCAATATAAATAAGAAAAAGCAGGTCAAGAATGAAGCCCTGAAATGTTTACCCACGTAGAGCCTTAAATGCCACTTCCCAGGGCTTTCTGCCCTGTTCCACATTTGAAATCAATGATGCTACAAAAAGTTTTGATTGTGCAAAGCTTAGACATATAGAAAACAGGATAGATGGATAATGAGCAATAAAAACACCTCAACAGGATGAGCGATGGACCAAAACAAAGTAGGTTAGATTTAGCAGGGGTCAAGTTAAAATTTTTTAATTAAAAAAGTTCATAAGCACAGATCAGGGTAGAACTGGCTCTATCCCTACTGCATGTATGCGAAAGACTTCAATGTTTCACAGATCAGGACCTTAACATGAGGCAAAGATGAGATTTGGCCGCCAAACAAATATGACAATGACCAGGACAAGATGGTCCACTCATCTTTGCATTTATCAGGTTATGTCTGTTGTTCTGTGTTGAATGTAGCTCTGGCCAATCCAGCCCAAGTGTGATGTAACTACTAGGTAAACAGGGTTGTGTCAGTTCTCGAGAAATGAACTCAACAAGCATTTACCATGTATTAGGATTTGGACAAGGTTATTGTAACATGTAGTAAGTATCCAGAGGTAATAACGATGAAAATGATAATAAATATCATCATCTTATCACATCCCAAGCACCCTTGGTGACTTAGATAAGCAAGATTTCTAGATTTCTGCCCCAGTAAACAATCACTATATTTAATAGGTTATAATTAATCACTTCTTCTCCCACATTTTACACCATATGTTTCCCCCATTTTGCTCTTTTCTCAAAACTAAAATTTAGCCCTGGCTGGTATGCTCAGTGGCTTGAGTGCTGGCCTGTGAACCAAAGGGTTGGTGGTTCAATACCCAGTCAGGGCACATGCCTGGGTTGCAGACCAGGTCCCCAGCTGGGGGATGCGCAAGAGGCAACCACGCGTTGATGTTTCTCTCCATCTCTCTCCCCCTCCCTAAAAATTTAAGTCAAATTAAAAAAAAAAAATTTAAATAAATACCAAATTGGTACACACCCATCATTATTTGGCATAACTTTTTAAAAAGTGTTTAAAGTGACTTTTTGATTATCAATTAATAACATTCAACAAAGAAAAACTGAATAATGTTGCCACAGAGAGAAAAGTGAAACAAATCAGACATTTTGTTAACATTTGTGGGGTTCCCTGCCACTTTTTCTTATGGCTAAATTCATAGTTTTTATTTCACTTTGAAATTATCATATTGCACATGTAATATCTGAATTTCACCTGGCTAATCTGATAAGCATTTCTTCATTTATTACATTGGTTGTGTTACTGTGAATTCACGGGGCTGTGTCTATGCCATATGTTTTAAGATAAAAAACAAGAAAAACATTTCTTCCTCTGGCTCATTTGAAATCACTTCAAGTGCTTTCCAGCTTCTAGAGCTGTGCTTGTCCTTGTAAATGAATGCTAATAGAAAGGGAGAGGTAGCCTCTTAATTGCTACAATGATTTAAGAAGCACTTATCTGATTGGATAAGGAGAACTTCTACTGAGTACCCTAGATTACAAGAGCTATCAGATTCTCCTTCCACTACTCAAAACCTTTAAAAAGGAACACGGGCACAAAAGAAAATCCTAAATGTGACTGCCATCTCACAGGCAGCTACAAGTACTGCCCTGCCTGGACCTCTTGAGAAGAGATGCCCTGTGTATAGTCTCTCCCACTCTCCAGCGACTAAATGACTAGGCCAAAAGAGAACTTGCAGGGTATTTAAGTTTCTACTACCCGCCACAGATGAGGCACTAGACCAGAAATCAGGAGAGAGAATTTCAAGATCAGTGGATGAAGTACACCATGGAACTGATTCTCTCATTAATATCCCTCTCAACTTCTCTTTGAGATAAAGGCACAGAAGGAAAAATGCAAGTCAGTGCAGTCAAGTATCTCAACAAACCAGGATGGTTTTAAATTGTGAAGACCAAGCAAAATAGCATTTGTCTATATGGTCAAGAAACATTAGGTTATGTATGACTAAAGAATGCTAATGGAAAGGAAGTTGAGGAATGAACTTAAATGCCATTTTTGCCTGATCTGCTCCCACAGCCAGCAGGTTGAAGCCATGGTGTGATGCTGACATTCCTGGAGACGCAGAGAGCAGGCCTCCTCCACACACGAGGCCTTCACTGATTCTATCTATGTAAGGGGCTAAGGAGAAACAGAGAAAAGCAGCAACAGCAAAACAAGGGATCTCTGGGGCTGGGGGAAGACAGGTTTAGAAAAATGTTTTGGTGGACACGTATAGGAAATATTGCTTTCTTGTCCTTTCCAAATTCCGTAACTCAAAAACGTCTTCTTCCACACTGTTCAATCCTCTGGTACTATCATTACTAGGATGCAGTGATGCCATTATGATGGTAATGTAGCCCTAACATAGTCAGGAAATCAATTATCAAGATAAAAATTAACTGGAAAGAAGAGAAATATATGTGTCAACATATATAGTTCCTCATCATTTTTTTAAAGAAGAAAGCTAAGTTTCTGGGCCCGGTGTTTCTTTCATGACTGATCATTCATGTATACAATATGCATATTTACACACACACACACACACACACACACACACATATATATATATAAACAACACTACATGGAGCATTTTAGGCAGGAGGAAGAGCATGAGCAAAAGCACACAGGCAGACTGAGTTCACTGTTATGTCTAAGGTTAAGATGCCTGGCATGGTTGCAGAAAAGAATTCGTACTGAGTTGTCACATAAAATAAAGTCAAAAGTAAATTTCAGTGAAGAGTTTGGTTTTCTTTAGCAGGCACCAGAGAGAGTGCAAGTTCACAATCACATGAAACAAAGCTTTAGAAAGCAGAGTCACACCATGATACCTGAGCTACATACGGTGGGGACAACACAGGGTAGGGATATAGAACAATGAGAGACCAGACTGGCTGGGAGGTTGCTGCCATAACTTAGCTGGAGATGAGTGAGGTCAAGCATGGAATCCACGGGACTGTGGCAGAATGCAATGTTTCAAAAGAAGAAACGTCGGTGGGAACCAGGACAGTCTGGATACGGGAGACAAAGGTGAGGAAAGCTCACAGATGCTGAGATCTGACAGTACATGAGCTAAGTAAGTGATCCTGGTTATTAACTACCAGTCACTGTGCATTTCTCTGTGTCTGTGAAGTTTGGCAAAACCTACTTTCTATCTACTGTCACACTAACTCAGAGGAGTTACCATTCTAGTTCACAGTGAGGAAGCTGGGGCTAAGAGGCATGAAGTAGCTTGCTGAGAGCCATGCTGCTGAAGAATTAAGGTCTGAACCCACATTTGCCTCATTCCATGGCTCTTACCCACACAACTGCTTCCCTAAGAGTCAAGGCTTGAAGAAATAGAAGCAGCCTGCTCTTCCCCCCAAATCCTTATCTAAAATTAACAGAGTGCCCTAGACACCTGATACCTAGCCTTGCTTCCATCAGTTCACAGTATAAAATCACACAATTTCTGATGTTTGGATGCAAATATATATGACACCTGGGGGCTCTAAAGTACTGAACAGATGTTAGGTATTATTTTTATTATTATGTGGGCATTTTCCTTCAGGGACTAATGCCAGGAAACAGAAACTCTCCATTACACACAGTCTACCTTGTCTGCAGCCTTCCCTAAAGGTGAAGTTATTAAGGTTTGCTGTGAGATCCTTTTCCTTTATACCGTGATATAGAGAACAAATGAAGAATGTGCATTCGTGCATTTGGGATTCTTGCAGAAAGGGCCGTCTGCAATTTTAGGTTCAGGCTGTAGCACGACAGAGGCTGTTCCAGCAACGTGCCCTACTTTCTTCAGCAATGACAAAGGGAAGGAAGGTTACCAGGAACACACTAAACTAGCTTGCTTTTCTATAAAAGTTACCTACAAAGAATGAGTAACAATGAGTAAGCATGAAATGGATGACAGTGGCTACACTCCGCTGCCAGGCTGGGATGCCCTCCCGGAGCTGGAGCCAGCAGGGGTGCCTGGCTGGGCTTCTGGACAGCCAAGCAGCTTTTATCAATCCCCTTCCGTCTCTGCCGACAGACTCACTGACGACTACAGTTAACAGGATCTGAAGGGATATTTGACAAAAGAGGTAATTAAGGCCTTAAGAGATGAATGCTCAGTGCCTTGCCTTTTTTGCTCATACATACTTCATCTCCACCTCTGCTACAATACAGATGTGGAACATATAACCAGTGCAGCATCAGCCTCTTCTGGCTCTCCTTTCCTGTCCCTCTGCCCAGCCACAACCCCGTGGGTAGCCCTTTTCCCAGTGGCCTCCAAAGACGCAGAATCACAGCCTAGGCCGACACCTCCAGGAGCATCTCCAGTGAAGGCACTGCTGAGGGTGCCCCACCTCTGCCCACTAGATTCGACTGCCCTCCTGAAGGCACACTGTCCATTTCACCCTCTTAAAATCCCAGCGTGACCCTGTAACCTCAGAAACACCTCCCTTTTCCCACTGGGCCCTTCTCCTCAGCCCCTGCTCATGTTTGGGTTTTCCACTTGGCTAAGAAATAAAACTCTTACCTCAGTAAAACTGAACAATAAACAATATTCTAAAACCTCTTCAATCTACCCATTCCCCTGCCATCAAAGGCATCTGAAAATGCCTCCAGAATAGGCCTTTACCCACTCCGCTGCCTCCTAGCCACAGCCAACAGCCGCCTCCCTCATCCGTCTCCAACCTTCCTCATCTCTCCGCATTTCCTCTTGCACCCTAAGCTTGTCACCCAACACAACCCCAAGCTGTTTCCTGGGCTTAAGGCGGGGCCCTTGCCATTTCTGGTGTTTAGAATACCTAGGAGAAGCCGCCTCCTCTCTGCTCCTGTGGGATTGTCACCTATTTTCCCAGGCCTGGCTCAAATGTCAGTCTTCCTAAAGAAATTGCTATTATAGCAACAAATTAATTTGGCTTGTAACACATACATATTTGTTTAATTCAACTAACATTTACTAAACACTTGGGCACCAGGTACGCTGCTGGAAATACAAAGACACTTAGGAGTCTGACATACAAAGGGTGAAACGGTGATAACTGTAGGTAGCGGCACGTGCGTTTGGAGGAGCTGTGCCGGTCCTCCTCCTGAGAACAGTCCGCTCCACGAGAACAGGGGATGAGCCCTCTCCTTCAGGATCTTCCTCATCACTTAATACATCTGTGGGCTCACACAACTCTCCAGCAATTTCGATGCCAGAATAAACATTAATGGGATGTCATGTATTCTGTTTCTCTTTGAGAAAACTGACATTAATTTTTTTTTTTTTTTATTACATTCCCAACAAGCTGGTCCAGAGCATGGCATGTAGTTGGCACTCAGGAAATCTGAGGAATGAATGAACGAATGGCAGAAAGGAAGTAAGAAGCACACCACCATGACCTCAGGGATATGTCCCTCTTTACTTTTGTGTCCTTAGGCTCAGTACAAGGTTGGGCACATAATAGGGATGGAAGAAATATTTAGCAAATATCCACAACCACTGTCCTTGAAGAATCTGTCTCTCAACTGTCAGGTTTCTAGTCTCTCTTCCAGCCCACAGCCAAAGGAAGCTCTGTGGACATGATTATAACCAGAAACGGAAGTCCTGGTTCCAACTCTGATGGAAATGAGACTGTAGCATCACTGCTCTCCCTCGCAGCTGCCCTGATGGACGGAGCCTTGGCACCCAATTCCCCCAAGACAGGACCCCTTCCCCTGGGCAGGGCTGTGGGTGAACTGCTTTCAGGCTGAGGCTTGTGAACAGCTTATAAAAAGGCTTAAAGCTACCAGGGCGAACTTCAGCTCTTAGTTCATGGCCAGGTGTACCCTCAGCACGGCCTTGCTGCTCTGAGCCAAAGCTCATCAGGCCAATGACAACTTCATTCAGTTATCAGTTTGGAAGCTAAAGGAGAAGCTAAAATTAAAGTTCAGTGAAACTATTCAAGGTTAACGGGATGGAAACCACAAAGAATTCATGCCTGAGAGCAAGGCCCATGGTTCTGAGAGATAGCATATAATCAGCACCACACTGGTCAGCACTTTGTAACCTCTCGCTGTGCCCCTTCTCAGAATTGTGCCAGTATCTGTGTATTGGAGAACACAACTCAGTACTTGAGGTGCCTCTGCCTCATGTGGCTTCAAATTCTTTCTTGTTCAAGTTATTCTTTCTTATTTAAGTTACAGATGCAGTGTCATGTATTTAAGTCCTATTTCCCTGACAGAAAGGAATGTTCTCAAGAGAAAAGCAGTGGCCTGGGGTCTAAATACAACTTACCACTATGTTTTTTTTTTGTTGTTTTTTGTTTTTAAAAAGGTAATTAACATTTATAAGCTGGGAGATTTCACATGGAAATCCTGTTTAGAAAATCCTGGTTTTTTTCCAAACCGGAAATCTAGCAGCCTGAGATCTATGCACCCTGCAGTAATAACTCCAGCTGTGCCCCTTTCAGGACCATGTGCCTGCCTGTCCACCTCAGTTCCCACCCACGCCTGGTTTTGTGACACTCTCACCTGCCTGGACTTAGGACTACCTGAGCTTGGCAACCATGTTTATCTAAGTCAACTCAAATTACAGCCTGAGTATCATCCCCAACTTCACTCCTTCCCCCACATGTAATCAACAGAAAGTTTCACTTACCTCTTAAACCTTTCTGAAACTCCTAATTTTCCAAATCACTCCCTCAAATTTTCATTCTTCTAACTCGTTCATCCTACCAGGACAAGATTCCACTGACCCTACATTTTTTCATTGTCATTGAGACCACTCATGTCCTCTCCTTCCACATGCCTGCAATTACAAGCACTTCCTTTCTTACTTCTACCCCAGCAGTAGTACACCTTGCCTCTCATTCTTCATCCTAACTCATCTGGCAAACCATAGGCCTCATTGCAAATCTAAATCTAAATCTGTAACCGGGCTGCTGAATGTGGCTAGAGACACACATATAATCGTGTTGACAAACAAACTCTATTTAAATTCATGACCACGGATCTCAGGTGGGTCTTGGGTTAGCCCGGCAAGCCCACTAGATTTCCCTAGTCCTTCCCTCTTACCGGTTCCTAGATCGCTATTTCATACATTCTCTTCCGTTTAGAAATCTCCTCATTTGCAGCTGAAAAACCTTCTGCTTTATATTTAGCTGGGTAAACAGAAGCAATCAAGGGAGAATGTCCACACACTCGCACATCCACTTTTACCAACCTTTCTGCATTGATCCCACACCGTTTTTTCCCTTCTGCTCCTGTGAATGAACTATCCACCCCCATCTAAAGCAACTCCTGCATTTATGGACTTGACCCCAAATTGTCTAACATCTGCACCGTCATTCCTCCAACAACTGTTTCTCTCTCCTCCCTACATCTTCCTCTCATGGCTGGGTTTTACCTATCAGCAAACTGCATGCTATCTGTGTAATTTTCCCCATCTTGGAAAAAAACTCTCCTAACCTCACATCCTCCTCCAGATTCTATTTCATTCTTCTCGTCCTCTTTACAGGAAAAATTTTCAAAACAGATGTCTACACTCATTCCCATTCTCTTTAAAACCCAATGAACAGGCTCTCATCCCCTCCGCCCCACCAGAAAACTCCACTCCACCCACCCAGGCCTCCTCACTAATCCTCACACACATCAAGCCTCTTCTGTCTCAGGGCCTTTGCCTAGACTGGCCTTCTGCTTGGCTCACTCCTCTCTGAAATACACCCACATGGCTCCTCCATCACTTCCACCAGGCTTCCCTGACATCCCCTGTTGCACACACACCTGGCCACTGCTTAGTCTCCTTCCTGTGCTTTATTTGCCTCCAGAGCCCTTATTACATTACATGCTCTACATCTGGTTGTTATCCACCCCTCTCTCCTCTCACTGGCTTTCTGATTATCCCATTTTAAAAATATGATAATGTGCATTGACTTTTATTCTCTCTGACCTGTGAATATTGTAAGATCATATAATACTCCCTGGATTATCCAGAGCTAATAATTCAAAGTATATCATCTGCACTTTTTAGAAGTCTCCTTTCTACAGGGAAACATGTCTGCAGCTCTCGTACAGGTGGCTAGGAAGACTGGCAGGAAGCATGTTAGGTACAACAGTAAACTCAATACAGGTCTTCAGACATCTGATGAGATGGGATTATGCATACATAAACCACTTACTAGCACATCAAAGTAGGTGCTGAGCACAGAGCTCTATTCAATCAGGTGCTTGTTAACAATGTTTATAAGATCATTTTATAATCATTCAGATGCTAAAGTCACCTGTGGGCAGAGGCATAAAATTTCTTTTTTTCTCAACTACTCAAAGCTGTGGTTGGTGTAATATATTCAATCTACTGTTTCTTCATTTCTTCATCAATTGTCCAGGGAGAGAATAAGTAAAACAAATACTGCCTTTTGATAAAGCTAGTCTACCAAATGGTTCTGCTGTTGTTACTGTTGTGTGCGTTGTTTCTGAACATTACAAAGAAATGACATTCTGGAAATTTTATCTAAGGAAATAAGCCAAAACCTAGCAAAAAGCAGAGGCATATGAAAATCAGCATTATAGGTGATAGCATTTTGCATCACAGCAAAGCAATGCAAATGATGTGATTTTGCAGCCACATGAAAGCAATGTTGTGCTCATAAAAAGGAATGTTATATAGTCTTATAACAGTGATGGCTCTGTATTAATATGAAAAAAATGCAGCATTCAAGTAGTCTGCATACCACAATTTTACAAGTTATGAAACCTGAAGAGATCAGGATATTAATACTGATTGTGTTAAGGTACTTTCTTTTTTTCTATTTTTCCAAAATTTATCATGCTGCTTTTATAATGTATGTGCGTTACTATAACCTAAAATTAAGGAAACACAGACAATTCTGACACATATTTTAACACAAAATATGGCGGATCTCCATCCACATGCCATTTTCTGAACTACTAGGTCTCAAGATTGCAGTCCACATCCTGTTCCAAGTCTTCAGTCATTCCTAACTTTTTAGTTTCAGGCAGTCTCCTCCGCTTGATCATCTCATTTTCACCACCTATCTCGAGTTTAGAGATCTCTAACAAGTTACAAGTATGCACAGAAGGTAGCAGGCACTTTAAAATGTTACCTCTTTCAATAAACTAAGTTATATACAAATACATATCAATATCACTTTGTTTAATGAGAGGAGTCCAAAAGAGTATCTTTATTTTGCTGCCTATCACATTTTTTATTATCAAGGAATGATACACTCATTTTACAAATGCAAAGACTGCAAAACTGAGTGAGTGATTATCACCCCCAACATTTTACAGTGTATCTAAAATTTTATATAAACATCAGAACAATTTTGTTAAACTCACATCAATTTAATGGTTTATTCAACAAATATTTGTGTGTCACTAATGTAAGGCATTTAGCACTACACAGAAATGTGTAAAGACAGAGCTCTAGTCCTCAGGGAGCGTATGGTCTAGCTGTAATGATAACATGTGTGTATCTATAAATATCACCGGGTGAGTCAACTGAGGATGTGACTCATCTTACTGACTTGTGTGTTCTCACCATCTGGCAGTGTGTGGCACACTTACAGCTGCTCAATCAATACTGGCTGAATAGATGACTGGATGCAAAATGTCACAAGAGATACAAAGAGCAATAAAGGAAGGAGAAATCCATTCAGATTAGGAAGATGAGAGATAGAAATAGAGGTAGAAATGAGAACAGGCCTGAGATAGGCAGGTGAAGCAAAAGACTCATATTGGACCAGTTGAAGCCAGCATGTAAGAACCTACTTTTCCTTCTGTGGGAGATGCAATGCCGTTGAAGATCTTTAAATAGGACAGTAACATGATAAATGCTCTTCTTGAAAAATACATTAGTCAGACATTCTACATATAGGAGAACAAGTGTGGAAATCAGTTCAGAAACTACTGTCCTAAGTCACTCAAGAGGAAATAGAGGTTGAAGGAGGATAGAAGGGAAATATACTTAGGATACCCAGTTGGCTAGGCAAGAGTTGCTGCTATACATTCCATTTTCTGATTTAGACTCAATAGATACTCAGTAAGTTTGATATGCATGGCACCAAGCCAGAACTGTCATATACTCATGGGACAGTATTATTGCCCCTCCTGTAAGGATGAATAAACTAAGTCTACACAGGACATGCAAGAAATTATAGGGAAAAAGAATCAAGCCCAGGTCTCTTGACTACTAGTTTGATATACTTTCTCTTTTATGACAAATGTTCAACCTCATGAGATTTCTCTGTACCACAGACTAGAACTGGAATCAAAATCTTATCATTCCAATGCCAGTATCATTTGCATGAATCACTCTGCTTCTGATGGTCCTGGAAGTAACTCTGCAAAGTCAACTTTTTCATTTCGATTAGATCATTTGACACCAATATTTGCTATCCAGTTCCCTGTCCCCACAAACCCACACCACTGACTTCTCGACATCCCTCCCTCCCTCCCACATCCAGATCAAAACCTCTCCCTACACCTAACCGATTTCCTCATGTGCAGAATGAGGATGAACAGTACCAAGACCCGCAAAGTCATGCAAAACGCACAGAAAAAATGTACACACAGCAGATACCAATTAAATGTTAATATTATACCTGCCTCTTCCAAGCTTGTCTTTTAAAGTCAGTCCACATCAAGTCCCTGGATGGGTACAGGAAGAATCACATGGCTCCCTCATAGTTTTTTATAATTTGATTTTGCTATTTTTCGTAGTTTCATGTATGTCCTGACTAAAGAACATCTCTATTCCACCAATTACAATGCAAAGGAAGTATTATATTTATATTTTCATCGTTCAGGAGGCTGGTATAGTGTGATGGGTATAAATGGATTCCAATAAACACCTACTAAATTCGCTCATGTACATTCTAATGAATAAATCACTATTTTAAAATGAATTTGCTGGGAAGATGATTATGTAACACTTCACTAGGATAAATGTTATGTATTACAGTATCAAGTTTGATAAGTTAGTTTCATTCCTCTATGATTTTGGAAAAAAATTCCTTGTACATAACACTATATGTAAGGTAACATCACAGGTTATATGTATTTTAAATATATATGTATTTTTGCCCTGGCTGGTGGCTCAGTAGATAGGAGCTAGCTTGAGAACCCAAAGGTCGCTGGTTTGGTTCCCAGTCAGGGCACATAACCAGGTTGCAAGCCAGGTCTCCAGCCAGGTCCATAGCTGGAGACAGGTGAAAGGCAACCATACATTGATGTTTCTCTCTCTTTCTTCCTTCCTCCCTGCCCTTCTCTCTAAAAATAATAAATCTTAAATTAAAATATATGTATTTTTGTTGTAATAGCTTGGAAGTGTACAATACCACCTCATCCAGCTTAACCATTTCTACAGCCCCAGCAGAATCATCTGACTGAGCAGTCCAGGGCCTGCTAAGACTGTAGGCCAGCTCTAGTACTTAACAAATGTTTCCTTGAGCTTTAGTCAGTCTTCTTATAACTTCTTTTCATTAATTCTTGCTCTGCAATTTATATTAATGAACTTTCTATACCCACCCCCTCACCCCCAATTCATAATTAGTCTTCTAAATTGTGACCTGCATCCTCTCCCTACAGTTAAAACAAAAGGTAGTGGTGGGGAACTGAACTGATAGCAAGAGAAAAGGTTTTACTGCCTACTTTTTTTTAGCTGAAGAGATGCAAACAGATGCCAATGGGCTATAGATAAACCCACTACAAGAACAGCAGACAAATGCAGTGGGCAGATCTAGAGCAGGGAGGCTCAGAGAAGTGTACATAAAAACAGAGCCTGCAGTCAGGCAGGTGTGCTTATCGGACAACCTAACCCCTCATGGAAACATCACATCAAAGACTTCATTTGATACTTCCACATCCTCTCCCCCTAAGATGACCAGTTTCAGGTTGTACATGATTTTATGCTAGAGGATATTAATCGCTAACCATTTCACCATTTTCGCTGCTCTAGGTAAAATGAGCCCATGAAAACTCAGCAGGTTCAATGAATCTCAGATAAGATTCAAACACAATCTAGAATTCAAAACCAGAAAACAAACAGAACACTGTGACCTAAAGAATGGGATCACTACCCGCAGAGAAAACCAGTCTCTGCCATCTGGGCAAGGCTTTCCACTTAAATTATTTGCTTATCAAGAAGTGTTGCAACACAGTCTTACAGATCAAAAAGGCAGCCTTGGAGAGGAACTGCTCAGCCCATAATATCTGCTGAACACTCTGTTTTTCCAGCCTTGGAGAACAGATCTAAAAACTGAAAGGCATGATTACATCATTACTGTCTCAGAATACCTAAAAGTATATTTTCAAAAGACCACATTCATTAATTTCTTTAAAAGTGATACTGTTTAGCCACAGTTAAGTACACAGCACTGTATTAGTACATAACACCCATGATGAAATCATTCTAAACTTTTTTCACTTCTGGATTTCTATTTCTGGTATCACTTATACAAACAATTGCAACTCCCACCTTCCAATATGTTCTTGCTAACCCTGCTCACACTTCTAGAAGGCATCAAGCTTACTCCTATTAAGAGATTCAGGCACAAGATAAAGTACAGCACTTGTGAAACAATTATAATAAGAGCAGTAAACACTTACAAAGCTTTTACCATGTGCAAGGCACTGTTTAATCAGTTAAAATTCATAACTATCTTACAAGGTAGGCACTATTATTATCCCTGTTTCACAAATGAGGAAATTGAAGCAGAAAGAAGCTAAGTAACTTGACCAAGGTTAAAAAGCTAATTAAGTGACAGAGCTACATCCTAACATGGGTAACTTTTTAAAAAATTGCAGAAAAATTCTCCTAAAAAGCATTCTTTGTAGATGTTCATTTCCCTAGTCTCCCTCTGCAGTGGCCTGAAGCAAACCCTTGCCAGTATTTAACTGACACCCTACAGCCAGTCCTAGCCTGAAAACTGTTCTTGTCTCATACAATTTGACACAGTAGACACTAGCCAATGTGCCTATTTACATTTAAATTAATTCTTAAATTAAATGAACTAAAACTAGATAAAAAATTTTTTTCATGTTACTTGGTTGCATTATCCCCTCATAAGAGTTCAATACTCAAATTTCAAGTGTCAGTGGCTTGCATTTTGGAGAGCAGATAGAAATATTTCCGACTTTACAGAAAGTTCTACTGGATCACTCAGTGTTCTAACTCCCTGTAAAGGGCCAAACAGTAAATATTTTAGGCTTTGTAGGCTGACAAGTCTTTGTAGCAATTACTCAACTGTACCACTGTGGTGCAAAGCAGCCATAGATAATTCACCAACAAATGAATGTGGCTACGTTCCCTGAAACAGGCAGTTGTCCCACAGGCCATAGTTTACTAACCCTTATTCTAGATGATGCTGGAGTTTTCACTCAGGTTTCCCCTTAATTTCTTTTTTTTTTTTTTAATATTTATTTTTTAGAGAGAGGAGAAGGGAGGAAGAAAGAGAGGGAGAAAAACATCGATATGTCAAAGAAATTTTTGGTTGCCTCTCACGCACCACTGCAGACCTGGCCCACAACCAGAATGTGTCCTGACTAGGAATCAAACCAGTTTCAGTTCACAGGCCTGTGCTCAATCCACTGAGCCACACCAACCAGGGCTCCCGTTAATTTCTTTCTTTTTTTTTCTTTTTAACTTTTTCTTTTAATTTAACCTTTTCTCCTTAATTTCAGATGCCCACTATCCTCTAACTTATTTTTCTTAAGCAGCAGAGGAAAGAAGTGTATATGATAGGATTACACAATCTCCCTGGACCCTCAGTAAGAGAAACTGGTGTCATGTAACTCTTCCATTTCATCTCTCTCCCTTGAGCCACATGGTGGTTTCAATCCTGGTGGGAGAAAGGATGGAGAGTTAGGTAGCAAATTTCTCTCTAGAAACTGTAATCCCCAAACCACAAAGTGAAGCTATCACTTAATTCCAGCAGCCCCCGGACATTCCAAGTATCAACTGTGAGGAGAGTTCTCAAGTGGGTCCAGGAGGAAAGGAGCTTTGGGTACTAAAAATCAAAACAAAAAAGAAGCCACTTAAAATTGTTTTTAAAGGACACTGACTGTCTGACGCTCATGTTAAAAATTATTTTTCTTCCGTGGGTTTCACAGTGCCTCTTTGATAATGGTTTTCATTGTGGATTTACACTGTTGGTGTGTTTTGTGCTGTGTGGTATTATCTTCCTAGCATGAGAATTTGTCATTTTACTCAAAAACGAAAAATTTTATCACTATTCTAAAAACAAACAAACAAACAAAAAACAGCAACCTAAATAGGGGGTGTGTTCTGTAATCCAGAAGACCCTAAGTGAGCTGCCTGCCACCTCCCGGCTTTCCCCCTCTGGTCTCCTCTGCTCTGCCCCCCACTGCTCATTCCGCAACGGGGTGTCCTTCAACCACAAAACTGCCTTATGCACTTAAGCTTTCTCTGCCCAGAATATTTTTTCTCCTGGTATTCCATCTGGCTTCTACCTACACTTTCTTCACGTCTGCTCAAGTGTCACCTAATGAGAAAGGCCTTCCTTGACCACTAATACCTCCTTCTGCTCCTCTGTCTACTTATCCTGCACTTATTATAGGATAGCTAGTAAAATATTCATTTATTAACCCATGCACTACATGGTCTCCTTGAGGAGAAGGACTTTGTTAGGCTCACTATGTATCCCTAGCTCCTGAAATAGTGCCTGGCATATAGTAAATGATCAAAAAACTATTTATGACATGAACAAATGAATGAATAAAGAACATTCAACAAAAACTTATTATATTATTTTGTAAAGGCCAGATAGTCAGGTATTTTGGACTTTCTCACGTCTAATCACATGGATATTTTAAAACTTGTAATCTAGTAAACTCCTGTATTAAAAAAAAAAATCAATATCTATCAAAAGGGCATTTTAATTTTGATGCAAGTCCAAAGAGTCTACTTGGCTACTTAATATGTAAAATAATATTATTTATAGATTTATTTAAGTGTCCTACTTAGCCTTATAGTGTTCCTGAATGGCAAGTATGGCAAAGATACTTCCCCCGCCTAATAATGAGAAAGCAGTCGAGAGAAGTTGCCTTGCCTGCACATACTCAGATCAGCAACAAGGCTGAAAATACAGGCACCCTCCCCTCTCACAAGTTCTGCTGAATCATTATGGCCTAATGATTCAAATTCCACTTACGAGATATTCCTATTATAGAAACTACTGAAATGGCAGTCATGACAAAGTCTTGGTAGAACTAAGAATTAAATGGCTATATGAATAACTATTCTTATGAACCAATTTAGCTAGTCTTCTCTACCAACCTCTGAATAACTTTGAACTGTTGCTGAATGCAGTGATTTTCAATCTTTTTCATCTCATGGCACACTTCAGCTAATCACTAAAATTTTGCAGCACCCCAAAAATATTTATGTTTTGCTGACCTGACCAAAAAGTGTAATTGTGATTCATGTACACTGGACAATTATTGTTGTGTTGGCTGTTGACATTTGGCAATGTAAGGGAAAAGAGGTCAGTGCCCCAGGTATTGCATGTTTTAAAAATTCTTGCAGCACACCAGTGTGCTGTGGCTTACCAGCTGAAAATCGCTGGCTGAAGGCCTTATCCTGACTTTTACCTAGCATAGCAGTGATACTACACTCTCTAAATGCCAACTTTTGGCAACAAGTCAAATTAAACTTCTACAATTCATATTATGGCATACTTAATCACTCCTAGATGATACTGGCACCCCACGTCAACACACCCTGAGTGGACAGGAATATAACAAATGGCAACATGTAGCCCTAGTCCTCACTGGGCAGATTATTTTTTTAGGTGACAAAGTCACTGCAGTGGAGCAATGAGGGTTACTGTTCTACTCAGAGACTCATTCACATTTAACACTTCTCCCAATCAACAAAAAAGTATTTCGTACTTCTCAAGGCGCAATGAAGAAAACCAGATTCATTATCTAGGAAAAATATATAATCCTACTCCCATTTTATTACAGATGAGAAAATTGAGATCCAAAGAAAGAAATTAAAAGATTTTTCCAAAGTCACAGCTAGTATTTGGAAGAGTCAGAACTAAAACCCTAGTCTCTTGTCTTCCAACTCCTTGTTCTATATTTACAAGCTTGATAATCCATGTAAACTGGGACCTTTTCCTCCTATTACTTTTTCCCTTTAATGATCTTTTTGGTTTTGTGTAGAGGAAAATTAGTCATTAAACAAAGTACCCACAGACCTTTTGATTGTTAAGTGCCCCATAAATATTTGAGTGAACTGAACCAAGTCTGAATATGACTTATCCTCATGAGAAGCACATGCTTAATACTTAAGGCTAACTCATTTGTGAGTTTTGGTCTCCATAGTGATAAATAACATTTACTAGTACATGTGGTCTGGCTAACATCTATGAACAAGCATTTCCTGATGAATGACAACTCCCACAAGATATAATTTCCCAAATATTTTAGACAGCTGATGAGGGAAAAGCATTCCCCATAGAAAAGATTAAAGATGGATTAGGTCATTCCACCCTAAAAGGCACTCTCAGTTTGCTAGAATATAGATGATAGTCTGCCTTTATAAATTTGTTTTAGGAACATAAGGGTAAACATTTGGGCTTTATTAACAAACTTGACAGTATTATAACATTTAGGATTATAAGAACCATGCCAGGACAGAGGGGAGTAAAAAGGGGATGGATGTAACACAACAATAATAAAATTTAAAAAAAAAGAACCATGCCATAAGTTTGATGCAATAGTTTAAATCAAGATAGTTTTCAATCCTAGATAATTACAAAGATGCCATTTCACATTTTATTTCTTCTACAGTTAATTTCAAATTTACAGAAGGGTCCTCTTTTATAAGATAGATACACCCCTCCCCTACCATACCCAGCATAAGAATTCTCCTGGCTGGTGGGGCTCGGTGAATTGGCGCCTACCTGAAAACCCAAAGGTCACTGGTTGGATTCCCCAGCCAGGGCACATAACCAGTTTGCAAGCCAGGTCTCCAGCCAGGTCCTTAGCTGGAGGCAGGTGAAAGGCAACCATATATTGATGTTTCTCTCCTTTTCTTCCTCCCTCCCTGCCCTTCTCTGAAAATAAGGAATAAAAATCTTTTAAAAAAGAATTCTGTCATCCCACTTTAAATATAAACATGGAGCGACCGCAAAAAAGGATACATGACCTTCAGCAGTCACCTACTCTTTCTCTGCTTCCAGGTGCCTTTGTGTGAGGTAATTGAGTATATCTGTAAGAAGAAAACTTTTCAAAAATGTTCAAGCTATTAGGCCTTTAGAAATACAAGTGGAACATAAGAAGGATACATATGCAATTATAAATTAAGAAATATTTTTCCCCTAACCTCCTCTTCCCAGAGGGTTGTAACATACAAACTTGTTTTGATCTCTTTCCTATTTTGCAACTTCGTGTTGACAGCTTTGAGGGGTTGCTGAGTTAGAGGGAAGGGGTCAAATATTTTTCAAAGAGGATAGGTTGAATTAATTAGTATCTGAATGTTCCCTGGATCTCTATGATCTCTTCCCTGTACGATTACAGAATCCTGTCCACACTGTTTCTAAGAACATTCAACAAAATTGCCTTTGATGAGAACAAGACAACTGTTCACAGTCTGGGCAGAATAAGTAAGTCTAGAAGCTGGGCTGTAACATGGTTTACAAAATCCATCTTTATTTATCGAGGGTCGCAAACTATTTCCATCTACAATACCCAAAATTCTATCCCAATTTTAACGCTACACTAATCCTCTCCCAAACTTGTGGAAAGCAAAAATACTGTTAATTAAGAGTAAAGCCTCTTAAAAAAAAGTCAGTCATGCAAGATGTGAATAAACTTCATAAGCACTTATTATATTCGGGGCAGAGTGCAGGAGGCAGAGAGGTACATGGCTTTTGTCATGTACAGTCCTCTAAGAGGGGTGAGGTAAAGTCGGGGAAGATTAACAAACACCAGCATTCACTTCGGGGATATGCAGTTGTGTTAGTAAATGGACAGATCCCAGAGGATCGTTAAAGAAAGAGCTGACTGAATACAAACAATATTTGGTTTCTCCAAAGAACAACACAGAGGTAGCTCTTTGATATAACTGGGTATATTTCTCATAATATGGCTATCATTATAAAAATTTTCTCAGAGATATGGAAGGAAGAAATCAAACCTGGGGGAAGCAGAACAGATGGCTAATGTGTCTGGAACAGAATATGACTGGGTTGGCTCCTGTCTTGCCTCCTCTCTACCCAACAACAGAATAAAGTCCTGGTCACTGAAGTAGAAGGACCCCCGTAAAGAGTGAAGAAAGCATCAATAGCTAATTAACTGGTTCTACCCCTCACTCTACAAGGCAGTTTCAGACCTCATGTCTTGGCAAAGGGTAGTTTGGTCTGGAACGGGCAGGCAGCTTCTCTGAAAGTATCTAGCAGAGTACCCGCTGTGTTTCACTTCCAGACATAAGGTGGTCCATCATGCACGCAGGACAAATGTCAATGAGCACTTAGCACAGAAGCACCATGAAATTTAATAGTACTCTAGTTACTGTCACTAGATAGTGTGCATTGAAACCATAATACTTATCCCCAAAGAACCTGCATTTAAGGTGGAGAACTACTATATTCTCAAAAAAGTGATTAAGTATAGACCTAAGCCATATTCCAATTTGCAAAATATAAACTCAAAATTCTCCAAGAAATAGCCAGGCATTGAGGAAGAGATCATTCAAGGAACTGAGCTATACTAAATCCATAGAGATATAATGGCCCTAGTGCCAAATGAAGGTAAAAGCCATAGATGCCCAAAAGGAAAACTAGAGACATATGAGATAGCACTTAAAAGCAAACTAGCAAATATAAAGATGGCAAAACAAAAACACAAACAAATACCTCAATATTTTCAATGGAATTTTACTACAGAAAAGAGCCACTGAAAGTATTAAAATAAATCTGTCCACCCTCTGTACCAGGTATGAGTTGCCAACATATTCAAACTGCAAATCATCAGGAAGTCTTATAATAGTTGACTAACATAAATCGTAACTCTAAAGATGATGGTTAAGGTATCTTGTTAGTATTCATGCAAGTAACAGAAAAAATGTTAATGAAATAAAATTAACTCTGTTGCTATCAGAGACCTAAGAGTAATTATGCCCTGTGTAAATCCATGTAAATGCAAAGTCTGAGCTTTGAATTCTGTTCAAATATATTTTAAGTCTAAGAGTAAATATATTTTTTAAGAGTGGTAAGAGATAATGGTGTCTCTTGAATATCTGAACCCAAAAGACAGTTAGGTCCAGGTACTTTTAAGAAAAGCACTTCTGTGTTTTTAATTAATCATTAATGAGGCTCCAAATACCAATTCAGCCTCAGGTAATCATCTACTCACTTTCTTAACCAAGTATTGTACAAAAAAGTAACTTTGTTACACTATATTACCTAGAAGACTGTGACATTTAGTCCTGGATATACATAAAATTATTTGACTCTGTAAATATAAGACAGCTGCAATAAAGACCAGAGATTCACCATACTAAATGGTGGAAGTCTGTACTTTCTAGCAGTGGCAAATGAACTTTTCTTAACTAGCCTTTTATCTGTCAACAACTTACATAACCGAATAATTTTTGCAAAAACATAGGAAACCTTTACTAAAAATACTAATAGTTTAACTTTTTTTTTTTTTTTTTAACCTTACACAACTATCTGAGTCCAGGAGAAACTTGAGTGTTCATCAATTTTCTAGAAAAACTACAGGGCAGGCCAACACAATTCTATCTTCTAATCTAATTGACTAAAGCATCCAAGATGGAAAGAAGAACCACAAAAGTTCTTGGACCATCAGAGCAGAGCCTTGAACCTAAGTCTACCACTGGCTCTGTCTTCCTCATCCCATCTCTCTTCCAATCCTACAAGTCGGCATCAACATGGCACCTTTTTCATGTATCTCACACTAGAATTTTAAAAGCCATCTTTAAGTTCTCCATCTCTCAATTCTCATATCCAAAAGGTTGCCAAGCCCTAATGGCTTCACACCCAACATCTTTTTCACTGGCCCTCTCTCCTCGACTGCCCAAATCTAAGCATTAATCCAAACTGAACTCCCTGCCACCCATCCCCACCGACCAGGTCTATCCTCCTCAGTGCTACCAGTTATACACGCCTTCAGAAGTAGACAATCTAATCATGACCCTCAAGTTAAAATCCTCTGCTAGTTCTATCAAGTTCATCTTTCCAGGTGTGCACAAAGCAGCAACCACCACTTCACATGCAGGGACCCTGCCACATTCAGCTGCAAGTGCAGCGAGCAGGCCAACCAAGGGAGCGATGACAGAACCTCCAGCCAAGTAATGCTGAGTCAACATGGATACACTTCCCAATTCCTGCTGCAAAGACTCAGAGGGGTAAGGAAGACTTTTTAAATGGAGTACAGTGGTTCAGAGCATTGCCTGGAAGCCTGGAACCCTTCTGGCCTGCCTCTGTAGAGCTGGTGGGATACTATGCGAAGTTACTTAAATACTGAGCCTAAATTTCCTTTTCTGTAATGTGGGAAATAAAAAGTAAGACTGGAATGGGTGGGTGGGTGGGGGGACAGAGGGGAGCAAAAAGGGGATGGATGTAATACAACAACAATAAAATTAAAAAAAAAAAAAAAAGTAAGACTGACCTCACTGAAACACGCTGCCAATTAAGGACACAATATACAATGCTTAGCACGGTCTCCACTATATAGTTAGAGCTCAACAATGTGCTCTTTATTACTCTAGGAATTAATTTGCCTTATTAGAGGGGGGGCGGTATTTAGGTCAGGGTATTTACATAAATGACCCTCTCCGGCACTATGGCACAATACCATTCGTGTGTGTAGGTGGTAGTTACTGGAGAGATTAGGCAGAGTTTTAAAAAAGAAATATGTGTAATTAATCTGAGGAGGACTGGTAGCTTTTAAGAACTTAATTTAGGGATGCTTTATTTTGCAACCCTTTTTTAAAATAATGTAAAATATAAGATTAGCTTCTAATTCTCAAATTGATGATTCTAAACTCTTGGTTTGAGCCCTGCCTGGTGGCTCAGTGGATAGGTGCTGGCCTGTGAACCCAAAGGTTACTGGTTTTGATTCCCAGTCAGGGCACATAACCAGGTCTCCAGCCAGATTTGTAGCTGGAGGCAGGTGAAAGGCAAACCATACATTGATGTCTCTCTCCTTCTCTGCCTCTCTCCCTTCCCCTCTCTCTGAAAAATAAAATAAAATCTTTAAAAATAATAAAATATAACCCCCTCGCTGGTGGCTCAGTGGATAAGGTGCCAACCTGAAAACCCAAAGGTCACTGGTTTGATTCCCCAGCCAGGGCACATATGAGGTTGCAAGCCAGGTCTCCAGCCAGGTCTGTAGTAGGAGGCAGGTGAAAGTCAATCATACATTGATGTTTCTCTCCCTCTCCGCCTCTCTCCTCTCCCTTCCCCTCTCTCTGAAAGTAATAAATAAAAATAATCTTTAAAAAAATAATAAAATAAATAAACTCTTGGTTTGTCTGCTGTACTCGAGCTTACATTTTCTCTAAAACTAATAATGAATACTTTGTGCCACACACCAAAGGCCATTCTTTGTCTTAATTGTGCTGGTAATTCAGCACCTTGAAATCTCTTACATTTGGGCTCATCTTCCCCCTTCTCTTCCTTCCTTTGCTTACCATAGACAAGGACTCCATTTAGTAAGTTCCTGAAAATCAGAGGTTGTTCAACTGCCTCTACTTAAATTCTGACCTGCCAATATCAGTCCTTACAATGCAGGTAGTTGTATTTTCTACTTTCCAATCCTTGAAATATTAGTAATTTAAGTCACAGTCTGTATCTTTCAAGATTCCCAAAGGAAATTTTAAGTTGTAACCCTGAAAGTCTAATAAAACTTCATTTTTTAGGAAAGGAAAAAATTTTAGTTAACTATCTTCACATGAAAAGATGTTCTACATCATTAGTGATTAGAGAAATGCAAATCAAAAATCACAGTGTAACACTTCACACCTACTAAAGATGGCTATAATCAAAAAGACCAATAATAGCAAGTGTTGGCCAGAATTACAGAAATTGAAACTTTCATACTTTGCTAAATAGGCTGCAAAATAATGCAGCTACTTTGGGAAAGCCTGGCAGTTCCTTACAATGTTAAATGTAGATTTACTTATGACTTAGCAATTCCACTCATACCAAGAAAAATGAAAACATATATTCATGCTAAAACTTATACACGAATGTTCATAGCAACATTACACACAACTGCCAAAAAGTGGAGAAGAAATCAAATGTCCATCAACCAAGGAGAACAGATGAATAAAGCTTGGTAAATCTAGTTTCAGTTTTGCAATACAAAAATGTTACGAAGATCTGTTTCACAATAACATGAATATAACACTACTGAACTGTACACTGAAAATTTTTTCACATACCTATACACTGGAATATTATTTGGCAGTAATATTGGTGAAATACTGGTACATGCTTCAACATGGCTGACCTTGAAAACACATCTCAGCGAAAGAAGCCAGTCACAAAGGACTATATTATTACATGATTCTATTCACATTAAATGTCTAGAATAATCAAATCTACAGTAGCAGACAGATTTAGTGGTTGCCAGGAGTCAGGGGGACTGGGAAGAATAGGGGAATAGAGTTTCTTTTTGGGTGATAAAATATTCTAAAATTGGTTGTGCTGATGGCTGTGCAACTCTACATGGACTAACCACCGCTAAATCCTACACACTTTCAAAGAATCAATTATATGATGGCTTGCTGGGTCCTTAGGCTAAAACCATGATGCAATATTTGACTTAATAAAATATCCTCAACTTCAGGTTCTAGCTCAGTAAGATTTGTACATATTTTTCCTTTGGTCTACTTAAAAGCCTCACTATCTCCCCTAACCACTCTTGCTATGCTCTTACCATACTCCCTTCTCAACAGGTTTTCATGCTCCAGCTACAGGGCGTCAGGGTTACACAGGTAACAACAAACAGCCACAGACTCCTAACAGGGGTAAGGCCTCAGTGAGACCAGAAAACAAGGCTGCCCCATCCCTCTTGCCGAGAAGGAGCTCTGTGAGATGCAAGGGTAGGTAGGCTAGGAGGCTAGAGACACCACCAGAAACACAACTGACCTGGCTGTTTGTGCAGTCTGCCCTCAGCTATGAATACTATAAACACGTATTCTCAAAAGTGGTGGTGGTGGTGGTGGGGTCTAAGGATCCCCAGGGAACCACAGATACATTCAAGGGGCTATGACTTCTCCAAAATAATCTTTCAATTTTGCATTTTCATTTCAGCATTAATCTGAAAGAAAGTGATGTACATATACACTGGGCTGCCTGAATGACCCTTTATCATCACAGTACAGAGATTTGCATTTATGACTGCAGGGGCACCAAGCAGTTCTCATCAGCAACGGCCCTTCGGGTGTGCTGGCAAGCAAACATTCATCAAGTAAGACTTTGATTTCATGACACCATGAAATGACAGGCAGTGGAATACTGTACTATATTAATTGCTACAGGCTAATATGGAAAGGACAGAGACAAGCTTGATACATAATCAATAAAGTCATACCAAGCAAAGGTCAAAAGACAGTAAGGTATTCATAATACTATCTTCATAATGGCATGAAGGTGTTACAGAAAGGTTTTATTTTTAGTGACTCAAAATTTACAAAATTGAGACAATGATAAAAAGTTATGTTCAAGTTGTTTTCAAAATAATGTGAATGAGTCACTTCTATTACCTATTGACTTCCTTCAGCAGTCTGACACTTAGCTGCATGTTAAAAACTTAAAAAGCTTTTCATATCTGTAACAACTAAAATGAACATATTCCTATTTCTAATGATAGCAGTAGTTGAATTAGATACATGCTTGAGGTTGACTTCAGTAACTCTAGAATTCCAATCTTATCTTTGAATGTACAGGAAAGATATTTACAGCACTAGCAAGAAAATTAGAAACCATTACAAATGTGACTCAGTAATTGGCAGAGTTGTGGTCTAAGGTTTTCTAGTTCAGAATATGCTGCTCAATATGTTCATTGCAAACAAGTATTCTCTACATTACTATTATCATAAAGCAAGACTCATATGCATTAAGTATATACCAGGATTTGAGGAAACTATATATTTAAAAAATCAACATGGGTGCTTTACTTTTAGCAAAAGCATTCATTCATCATAGTAACATTTTAAACCTCAATTCAATGGTTTTTAAACGTTGTTTGCATTTATTTGTAATTTTTCAAATGTTTTAATAGTTACAGAAGAGCAATAAGCATATGAAGTGTACACCTTATTTCACAGTTGTACACATTTAGTATACTAAGGCAAAGCTAATTTACATCAACAAAGGAAGTTTGCTGAAAACTTCTACAGGAAAGAGACGTATGTACGGCTGTTGGATAAACGTTACTATACATAACATCATGGGAGTGATCTGGAAGATGTTCATTCATTGAAAAAACATTTGAGATCCAACTGTGGGCTAGACACTAGGACGGAGTGGGGAACAAGGCAGACATGTTTATGGTCTCATGGGGCTTGAAGTTTACTAGAAAAGATAAATAAGTGTAATAAGTGAAATATGAGGAAGGTACAAGGAAATGAACAGAAACAGCAGGGGTACTGCAGAGGTTAAAGGGGGTTTCTTGAAGGATATAACACTTAAGACAAAAAGAAGACACAGGACTTTGCCAGACAAAAGTGAAGCAACAGAGGGAGAAAGAGTGTTGTAGGCACCAGCCACACACTGAAGGCCTTGTTGCCATGAAAACAGCAGATTAGAGGAACAGAAAGCAGTTCTGTGGGGCTGTCAATCAAGTGTGTGTTTTGAGTACAGTGTGGGGAGCGGTAGGCACTGTGTATAGACTGGGGATGGAGGCAGGGATTTCTTACAAGGGCTTGAAGTCTTAAGGAATCTGGCTTTTCACTCCTTATAGAGGAATCGTGAGGGCAATGAGAAGTCACTAGAGGGTTTTGGAGGTCCTGACACATCGAGTTTTGTCCTGTAAAAACCCCCTAGGCTTCCATGAGTAGCAAGCTCTGGGGGGCAGAGGCAAGAAGAGCAGTGGGGGCAAGACAGGGTGGGGCCACAATGGAGCTGTGCACTGGAGCACCACATAGGAAAGCTTCAAAAGGGATCACAAAGTAATTTAAGAATTTAATTTTAAAACAGAATTGAAACAACTTGGCAACTCACTGGGGTGGAGGAACTCAAGAGATGGGAAATTTTAGTTTTAGGTAATAGTTAATAAGCTCCATAACAAATGCAAGTAAAAAGCTATTGTTTCAGGGACTGGAGATACAACCTACCCTGACTCCAGGAGACCACAAGCAATCAAGAGGGTAGCTGAGCCCATGTGCTTCAGGGAGAGACATTACACTGCCCAGACAGGGACCTAGGACACAAATAAAGAATTGCCCAAGACAGGCCCTGGCTGGTGTGGTGGCACAGTGGATAAGGTGCTGGCCTGCAAATCCAAAGGTTGCTGGTTCGATACCCCAGCCAGGGCAACATAACCAGGTTGCAAGCCAGGTCTCCTGCCAGATCTGTAGCTGGAGGCAGGTGAAAGGCAACCATACACTGATGCTTCTCTCCTTTCCTTCCTCCCTCCCTGCTCTTCTCTCTGCAAATAATGAATAAAATCTAAAAAAAAAAAAAAAAAAAAGGCTGGCTTGAAATGAAATGTTAAATGGTCTGTTAGGGTACATAACCCGCTGTCTTCTCGCAAATCACCAGCCATCTGAATAAAGTGCTAATCAAGGTTCAATCCCTGTCTCTACTTATTGGTTCTGGTGGAGACAGGCAACAGGAACTCTGGCTTTTCCAGCTTCAGTTATGGAAGTTAAATGAGAAGGCTATATTATGGAAAATATAAAGTGGTAGCTGGTGGATGGTTTTTCACAAGATGAAGAATTATAGGTCCTTGTAAGTTGAGGACCAGCTGCATTCAGACTGCTTTGTACAGTTGTTTTAAAAAAAGTGCTTTTGTTTTCCTTGCAATTTTAAACCTCTCCATCTATTATGAATATTTTTCAAATTACTGACTTGCATAATTACTCACACCCAGAGGCGGCAGTATTCAAAACAAGTCTGTGTTCTTTTTGGAAAGTCTTGGTTCAAAGACAAAAATCAGAGAACACATTTTTTCTTCTTCTTTTTCTTTGTCAGGATCCCAGAGTGATTGCCTCCTGGCTCCTCCGACAAATCTTTTGATCCTTACTATTGACAAGGTGCTTTGGTGCAAACCCAAGGACTACAATACTTAAGACCTTTCTTTGATGGGACAATGGGCAACTGGCTCGCGGGAGGCACTCTGGTTTAAGAGGCTGCAGCTCTACATTTTATGCCTCAGAAACAAGGATTTAAAAATCAAAAGAAATGGGAACTCAAGTTCAAGTGACCAGTGCACCTGGCAGAATTTAACCCCACATTAAACCTCTCCATGCACATTCACAATATTCTAAGAACAAACAGCCCTGGGAAAATGTTCCCATGACCCACCCCTTTCATGCATATTTTTAGTATTTCAAAAATGCTTAAAAACCAGAACAAAGCAATTTATAAATCTCACAGGGTCAGAGCAACTGGAATTAGTTTAAGAGTGCATTATACATGAAAGACACCAAAGCTTTATACACAGGGCATCCTCCTCACACCAAAGCACCAAAAAAAAAAAAAAAAAAAAAAAAAAACAAAGGAAGAAGTAAACTAATGCAAACCACAGAAAAATATCACATGAAATTCATGTGTGGTCTAGCCTATGACAGAAAAATCTCACATAACCAGGCTTGCTTTCTGTGGGCTTCCTGAAAGCGGGAAGTAGAAAAAAGGAGACTCACAATCATTTTAAATATCTTGAAGGTGAGAGACAATAGAACTTTATAAATACTCCAGATTTTCGAGACTACCAAGGTGGCAAATGGAAGCAGAGGGCCCTGGAACCACCCTCCCTGACTGTCTCCACACCGCTCAGCCCAGTACCGGCTCACAGAACCGCATGATCTCACAGAACTGCATGATCTCCCTTCTGGGTCAGCCTCTACCTCTTCCCTCCCGGGCCACTGACAGAAAGACCATTTACAATGGATGAGCATTTATTTTGTTTAATCAACATTTGTGCTAAACTTACTATATGTGCTAGGCATTGTTCCTAATGCTTCAAAAAAAGAACCACTTAATCCTCAAAACAACTGTATGAGGCAGCCACTGGGATTATTGCTATATACAGGAGGGCTCTAAAATTTGCCAAAGTCAAACAGCCAGTAAGTGATACAATGAAGATGTGAACCCACTCAATCATCTGGCTACGGAACTATAAATGTGAAGATTTTAATTTTCTCCTTTTTTCTCTATAGTTTGTATTTTCTTTAAATCTGAATTTATTAGTTTTAACAATGGCAACATTCTGAAAGACTTTCACTTTGAAATAGCAAATCTAAAAACAAGACCCTGAGCCCTGGCTGGTGGTTCAGTGGATTGGCGCCAGCCTGCAAACCCAAAGGTCGCCAGTTCGATTCCCAGCCAGGGCACATAATCGGGTTGCAAGCCAGGTTTCCAGCCAGGTCTGTAGCTGGAGGCAGGTGAAAGGCAAACATACATCGATATTTCCCTCCCCTTCTCTCTGAAAATAATGAATAAAATCTTAAAAATAAATAAATAAAAACAAGACCTTGAATACCTATTGTATGAAATTATAGGAATAAACACCTCATCTGCAGGAAGTTAAGGGGCTTGGCCAGATGATCTTTGAATCATTTGCCACAAGATCTTTAATTCTATGCCCTGTTCATTACACAGGCAGAAAGGAAAGGGAGCACAGAATGTAGATAAGGACAGCAATTATGAACACATTGTCTGGAAAACTGGGATCTACTTCTAACTTGACAAACTGTATAACCAGGAACAAGTTGCTTAAGTCCTGTCTCAGTTTTCTGATCTGACAAACGGGTATAATTTTATGTCTCCTAGAGTTAACTCAGGTAAACTACTTATAAACATAAGTTTCTGGCATGGAAAAAGAGTTTTTAAAAAAAAACCTGTTAAACATAAGAGAACTAAACTGCCCAAATTATTTGCCTGTTTAGATCATGCCTGGGCAGGAGCAATAAAATAAAGCAAAGGTTTCATAAAACCATAAAACATGGACAAAAGAAAGAATCTGCGTATGAACACAAAGTTTTTCACTGATGCCTTGAGTAGGCAATTGGGGCTACCAGGTAGACACCATCTTTGAGTCACAAGAAATGCCTCCAAAGTCCAGAGGCTGGAATCATGGTGCTATGTTGGAATGTAAGAAAATTGCTATAATGTTAAGCAATCTCTCTCTCTCTCTTTTTTTTTTCTTTTTTTTTAAAGAGATTTTATTTATTTACTTTTCTAGAGAGGCAGGAAAGGAGAGAGAAAGAGAGGGAGAGAAACATGAATGTGTGGTTGCCTCTTGAGAGCCCCAAACTGGGGACCTGGCCCACAACCCAGGCATGTGCCCTGACTGGGAATCGAACCCACGACCCTTTCAGTCACAGGCTAGTGCTCAATCCACTAAGCCACATCAGCCAAGGGTGACTTTTTTCTTTTCTTTTAATATGAAGAGTTATGTTGGGGTGTTTTTTTTTTTAACATTTTATTTATTATTTTTAGAGAGAGGAGAAGAGAGAGAGGCAGAGAGGGAGAAAGACATCAATGTATGGTTGCCTTTCACCTGCCTCCAGCTATAGATCTGGCTTGAGACCTGGCTTGCAACCTGGTTATGTGCCCTGGCTGGGAATTGAACCAGTGACCTTTGGGATTGCAGGCCGGCACCTTATCCACTGTGCCTCCAGCCAGGGCTTGGATTTCTTGAATGGTATACCAGATAATTCTTTAAGTCATGAAACATGTGCAAATGAGATTCTCTCAGATTTTTAAATGACATCATTCTGCCAAACAAGTAGGTCTTCAAGTACAGTGTAATGAAGAAATTACTTGTGTTGCCCTTTAGTACCCACAATTCCTCAAAGTTATGTTAAATGTGCCTGCTAAAAGGAATGCTTCTGTCCCTTCTGACAGTATTCCTCTCTCAAATACAACACTCATAATTTAAGAGCCTGGCTCCAAAACAGAAACTCAAATTGAAGGAAAATTAAATGCTACCAACAGATTTCTACATCCATAATCCTTTGTATATGAAGACTTTTCTCATATTCAACTCCCATTTAGTGTTTTCATGACCATCAGCTATGAAGCAGGAAGTACTATAGTAAAAGCTCATAGGAAATATTAAGTAGCATTATCAAAGTGTTCAGGGCATCCCTTGTATCAAAGCCAAAGGACACAGAGGGACCAACAGCCATTCACTGGCTTGCCCAGGTATCTCACACTGATGGTAATGCTACCTGAGCAGCTCAGGGTACCTCTTGGCACCACTGGAAGGCCCTAAGGCCCAGACAAAGAAGACAGCAATAAAAGGAGAGAAAATAAAGTCTCTAAAAGAATGAAATGGAGGGTAGAAAATAAAAGAAAGGGTCATGGGTTGAAAAGCTACAGAAGCACAGTCAGTTTTAAGAAATAACTCCACCAAGTGCTTTATATACAGTACATTAAATTCCCATGACAAATCCCACATCATTTTATCTTCATTTTAAAGATGAGCAAACTGGGGTTTAGAGAATTTAGGTTACCTTCCTAGGATCACACAACTAGTACATGGTAGAGTTAGTATCTGAACATGAGTTATTCTAGCACAAAGCTCATGACTGACTGGTATACACATACATACTTTGTGACCTCAAAGCACATCTTTGGCCCACCCTCCCATGGGAGGTTTCTAGTCTCTCTCTCTCTCTCTCTAAGTCCTTGGCCAAGGATGAACCTCTCCAAGATGCCTTTAGTGCTGGGCCCTAGACAGTGCAGGCATTTCAGTCCAGTCTGCATGGCTTCAAAGGTTTCTTCAACGGCTGTCTCCCTGCAACTTCCACCTGCCTTTATCCCACATCATCACTTCTGTAGCACATGGGGTTTCCTGCCAGAGTCCCTATCGATAACTGAAAAGAGGAATGAAAAACATGTTGCAAAATTTCCAAGAAGGCCCTAACTGCTGTGGCTCAGTTGGTTAGGTGTCATTCTGCAAAGTGAAAGGCCGCAGTTCGGTTCCAGGTCAGGACACATGCTTAGGTTATGGGTTAAGTTCCCAGTCAGGGCAAGTGTGAAAGGTAACCGATTGATGTTTTTCCCGCACATTGATCTTTCTCTTTCTCTTTCTCCCTCCTTTCCCTTCTCTCTAAAAATAAAATCTCAAAAAAAGAAGAAAAAAAAAATCCTACATATATATATTTAAAAACAGGACTTGTAAGGTAAAGAACCTTGGAATTAGTCATCTTACTATAGAGAAGATTGAAGGTGGGGCTGTCTTTGGTTATATATAAAAGGATGATATATATCTATTTCTATTAAGAAAGAAATTACAGTTGCTTTAAGTTTTAGTATAAAAGATTTAGTTTAAAATGTTACTGACTTGCCCTGGCTGTTGGCACAGACGGTAAGGCACTGGCCTGCGAACCCAAAGGTCGCTAGTTCAATTCCCAGCCAGGGCACACGACCAGGCTGCAAGCCAGGTCTCCAGCCAGCTCTGTGGCTGGAGGCAGGTGAAAGGCAACCATACACTGATATCTCTCTCCCTCTCTGCCTCTCTCCCTTCCCCTCTCTCTAAAAATAATAAAAATCTAAAAAATAAAATAAAGTTACTGACTTAAGAGACCTCAGAGAATGCAAAGATTTTTACTTCCAGAAAAGCTTAAATTATACATTTCCTTTATCTTGAAATGGTTCAGCTAAAAGCTTGTGTTAAGTGTATTTGTTAGCTCTTTCCCAGCTCTGATGAAAGCTTACTTAGGAATATAAGGCTCATCTAATGTGTGACCTTCAACTTTAACTATGTTGCTTTTGGGTTCCATCCATAAATTGGAAATACTATTTGATGAATCGTATTAAAGGACTAGTGTAAATATGTTGCTTTTTGGCCTTCTATTACTGCCCCTAAAAGATATGATTTACTCACTTAGAAGACAGAAAAAGGCAGAAAAATTTACTCTAGCAAATATGTAAAATATTTCATATACATTATACATATTTACAAAATGTAATTAGTTTGGCAATTGTATAAAAGTTATTTTCATGCTCAGTATTTTTACAGGATACTGCCAAAACCATTTTTGCAACTTTTAAATTTTCACTTCACTGTTAGAATCAACATCCTAAAGGCACAAAATGGGACTTCGCCTCTTTGTTAGTGCACTGCTTCAATTCCTAGCTCTCATACTGAACGGATCAGCAACTCATTTCTTCTTTCAAAGAGTAAATGATTCCAGAAGCACATAGAGGGATCATCATGAAGTAAATAGCCAAAAAGGCAGATCATAATTAGTAGCTAATGACCTTTTCCTAAGAGTAGTTATTAAAGTATTAGAGTTTACACTTATAAAAGCCAAAATAACCTATTATACTATCTTTTCTTTCGGGGTAAAAATCTCTGGGTTGCAGATAATCCTCTTTCCCTGTATTTAAAATAATGAGAGGATTATTTCTTCCTCCATTTATAGTTTTTAACCCCAAAACATTTCTCACATAAGTAATTTTCACAGCTGTACTTGAGGAGCAAAAAAGGCAAAAAGAATGCTATAATGTAGACTTTGACACATTAAAACCAAAGTGAGGGTCCCATGGTAGCAAGTCAGAGAGCAAGGACAAAGAAGGTAATGTTTAGATTTACAGGCTAAAATATTAACAACCCCCCAAGAATTTTCATCAGTTTCTCTGTTATTATTTTCATGTATTAAGTCTCTCATTTAAAAATTAGTATTAAAGTCAAATTACCCACACTCTCTGAACAGTCTACTAATTTATTTCTGTATATATAAACATTAACATTTTAAACTTATCTTAGCTACCCCATAAACCTGATTTCTGACCTCTCTACTTATTGTAAACTATATTAACATTAAAACATTATAAAGAAAATTTATTAATTCTACTTTATAATTCCTTAAACAGCAATTGCCTATGTTTTCGCATTCCCCTCAGAATTTGTATATACTATAAAACAGTTGCAATCATCAATGTATTGTGAATGAATTTTTTTACGCTTCATATTTTTCTATTTGTTTTTGTTTATTTCTAAATGTTTAATCCTATTAGCTTCAAACTGAATACAATCACTGCCTCATTCCTTACATTTAATGATATTTCCTGGCTTTAATATTAGGATATATTAAAATAGAGCCCTACAATTTTTCAGCTGGAAATAGAGAAAAAAAAAATGGCTTGCTTTTTTAGATTCTTTTCTTTCAAAAACTCAAAAAGCTTTGCTTGCCTTTTGTTAACTTGAATGAAGCAGATAAGCACAAGAGAAATAAATGCCGTAATCAATGTCCAGGCTAACAAACTGTGGTATTTATGAAATTTATAACTTTCTTAAAAACACCTGACAAGAGTAACCATTTTAAAAAATCCACATTTCATGTTTATACTGAGCAATTTCATTTTCTTAAACCTTAAATTTACATGAAGTCACAAATAAATTCAGAAGCTACAATCAACATCAAAAGAACAGTAATGGTAATTTTCTCTAAAATGTTACATGAGGAACCAAGACAGAACAACAGTTTCAACTTAGTTACAATCTCTTCACTTATTATCATAGCCAGTACCCCTAACACCCACCCAAAAAGAGAACAAGTTTCATACCAGCAAACCAAAAAATTATTTTAAGTTTTGTGTGAAAAGCTATACTCTGAACTAGTTTTCAAGTGTTCTTAATTGACTTATTGTTTCCTGAAAAAGTTAAAAGGCATAAAGACATTCTTTGTAGGGAAGAATGCAATTATGCAGAAACTGAGGGGTTTGGTTAACTCTATGTTAAATGGAAACCTAAGAAGTTATGAAGGTTCCTCTTCATTGTGCAGGCAGAGGAGGAACAGGACAGGACAGGACAATTTTCCTAGTGTAAGAGGTGGTGCAGCAATCCCACCAGTGGAGTGCTGGTGGCTGTGGGACAACGTACTTATTTGGAGCTGGAAGCACAGAGAGGGTATAAATTGCAGAACCATGGGGGATCCTCAGTTTGCCTATTTCTCTTCAAAAGGAAGAGCCTTGTTATTTCCAATTATAAAAGAAATACTTGCTTGCTACTATCTTAACATATATCCTTCTAATTTTTTCTATGCTTACACAAACAAGTATGTTTTTCTTTTTGAAAATGAATCAACTGTAAACTCTAGGGTAACCACTGAATACTTTGTAAAGAAAGTATAGCTTGATAGGCTAAAAGAGGAGAAAATACAATCATTATAAAATATTCACTGAAACATACAAAAGGCAGAAGTATCTGAAAAGGGAAAAACATAACAAAGAGAAAACAGTTACAAATGAGGTAGATGTTAGCCCAACTATATCAATAATCATTTTAAATGTGAATCATCTAAATACATCAATGCAAAGATGCAGATTGTCAGAGAACATTAAAAATAAAAATACCAAACTTATGTTTTTTTATAAAAGACCCACTCCAAATATAAAGGGATAGGTTAAAAATAAAGTGAGAAATGCAGATAAGGTGTAAACTGCTTTGAGATGTTTTTCTACCTTTTCTTGAAAGAGGTGCAGTAAAAGTCTAGTCTATTAAGAGAGTTTGTTAATTTCTCAATGTATATATAATTTCTCTCTATATAAACACTGTCCAATATTTCAAAATGTTGACCTACTTTATACTTCTTGAGGAACATAGAATTGTATATTATTTAAGCCCACAAATTAATAGATGAATACTTAATACAAATATTTCTCCCTAACCTTGCTTGTTTGTAACTCACGAACAAATGTACCAGCCATAACATGACAGGTTACCTTTCTTTAAAAAGGGCTCTCTAATTCCATGTTTCTGGAAGCAAAGAATTATTAACAAATGTGCTTATTCCTATCTGAAAATGTATGTGTATGTACGTATATGTATATGAACAAAATTACTACATTTCTTCTTGAACGTACATAGCTCAACATTCAACATGAGCTGCTGAACTTTTCTTACTAGCAGAGCTATGAAAAAATTCACTGACCTAGCAAGTTCATGGTTAGGTGCAATGTGGTTTCCTTCTAGCCTTCCTAAATGTAAAGCCTAAGAAAGGACATGTTCCACCTGCTCCATGTCTAGTTCGTACTTAATCAAACACATCCTGGAAATGGCTTCTTCTAGACATCATTAGACAGTGAACATTTAGAAATTTTCACATATCCTGAAGGTATGTTTCTGAAATGTATATACATAGCTTGGCTCCTTGTGTTTTGTATTTTTTTAACAGTACTAACAGAATCACATTTGATTTTCTGAGCTTAGGGGGAAAAAATGTCTGAAAATTTCCCTTTGTGTGATGGTGCAGGAATCTTTGATCTCCACTACTGAGTTCACAGTCAGGCTACTTAGTTTATTTTGAGAAAGCAAATCCTTCCGGTTGTTTCTCAGGAAATGGAAGGACACATTTTTAGACTATGTTTTAATTTCAGTTTAAATGGCTTTAACATTTTAGCTATGTTTCACTTTGAAGACTATTGAATTATGTGGATAAATTAAGACTTTCATAAAGACACTACAGCAAGGGACCGGAAAGAATACAGTATTCTCAGACTTCAACTAAAAGGTACATTTAAAAAAAAAATTATTTACTTTTAGAGAGAAGGAAAGGGAGGGGGAGAAACATCAATGTGGGAGAGATATGTTGATCAGTTGCCTCTCACACCCAAACAGGGGACCTGGCCCACAATCCAGGCATTTACCCTGACCAGGAATCAAACCGGCAGCCTTTTAGTTTCACCGGTGCTCAGTCCACTGAGCCACACCAACCAGCCAGGGCAAGGTAAAAAAAAAAAAAGATTTAAATACCTCACACAAACTATTACACTGTGTCTCCCTGGAAACAATTTTCCAAGCATTAAGTTGTGTAATATAGCTTAATGAAGAAAAAAAGAAACTTCTCTCAATAGGTAACAGCATAGACAAAGATGAGTATCTTAATTTTAAAGTGTCCCACCACTTGGTTGGGCTTGTTAATTACAGTAAACTCTGGAGCCACTCACCTGACCTGGATTCACCTTCAAATCTAGCCACACCTGCTTTAAAATGCCATTCCTGTTCTTCTTAATGGGAGGTAGAAACAGTTAAATGGCTTTGAAGAGTAAACCTTCCAGGGGAAGCACAGGCCCAACTGAGAAGACTGATGAAATGCTGCAAACTGTTTCTGATTTCTACAGGCAAAGACAACCAAGGTATAGTGAAGGAGGTGGGAAGGGGGAAAATCTTAAGGTAAGATGCTGTAAATATGCTTAGCCTTCTTCACATGTTGAATTCCACAATGTCACAGGTTTAACCAAGCGGGGAAAATAACACTCAACCATACAAGGAAGAAACAACATAGATGAAGAAGACAAGATCATCATCACCACCGCCTTTATGAAAGGACCTGCTGCTCTCAGGGAGCCTCGGCATACAGCTCACCCACCCTGTCTCGTGCAAGTCCCACCGCTGCCCCAGGCTCCGTTCCCGCTTTCCTGGCAGGCCTCCTCTCCCCCAGCCGGGTGCAGCCCAGCAGCAAGTGCCTGAGCATGGTCAACCGACAGCTGTCCTGATCTCATGTTTCATGCTGTCAACGCCCCAAAGGCACTGGTGTTACAGTTGCTCTCAGAAAACTCATGAATGATAAATGACAGGCACCTAACCACACTTATGCTTTTGTGCACTCGTATTTGTCTAGTGATGTTCAGAGCTTCACAGAAGTTCTGAGAATTACAAGAGACTTCGGAAGACATGAAGTGTAACTTCCTCCGCTGAAAGATGAGGAAAATGAGGCTCTGAGACCTTTGTGGACTTCCCTAAGGCCATCCCCTGTTAATGGAAGAACTAAGACTAGAATTCAAGTTCCCTAATAATCTATTTCTCCTTTCGTCCTGTTTTCCCTCCCTTCCCCCCACACTCTTCAGTTTCCTTAAATCACCATCTTAACATTTCAGGCAAGGCCTGCGTATTTTATTTGAAAAGGTCATTTATAATAGTCATCTTACTCTATCAACCAGAAAACAAAATAAAACAAAAAAAAACCACCATCAGCACCTAATCCACTGACAAAATCCCAATTTGGCCCTCAATGACGTAGGACTATTACTCACCCTTTTAAAACAGTGAGCTCCTTTTTCCAAGTTAATTTTTACAAACTTTCAAATGTCTTCCCAGGCCTCCTCACTCTAGGAGATTTCATCTGCTCCTACTTTACCGAAAAAACATAAGTCATCAGGAACGAACTTTCTCAACTTCCTTCCCCTCCACTTGCACACTAATCTACCATTATACATCCCTGTGCCGGGTCCTCGCCTGCCCCAACGGAATGAACACCCCTGTTCTCCGCCAAGACGAGTCCCTGTTCTGAACAAACTTGAACTCTGGATCTTGGCCTCCCTGTCTTTTCTGGAACTCCATTAGTTATTCTCTCTTCTACATTTTGTCACTCCTGTATTCCCAACCACAATATAAGGAAACAAAAGAATATATGAAAACAAAGAAAAACACCCTGGTGCTCAATATTACTACCATTTTTTGTTGGTGGATTTTCTTGATCCTCTATTCTCTTGCTCCCTCTTTCGTCAGCTCAGAATTTGGTCCTCTGGCCTTCCCTGGTGGATCTCAACTACATTCATGGATAAAACCATCAGCTTTAGTCACTTCCCCCGTACACATCTCCAGCCCTGACCTCTCTCCTGGGGAATAGGCCCCTCAAGAGCAGCTAAATATCACATAAGCACCCTAACCTGACTTCAAACTGAACTCACTATTCTCTCTGCAAATTTGCCCCCTCTTACGTTTTCCACCCTGACTAATGACACCTCAGATAACCAATCTTCCCAACCAGAGATATCAAGAGTCATCTTTCCTCTTCCTCCCTCCTACTTTTCATCAAATTAGTAATTCTTGCCTTGGCTGGTGGCACAGTGGGTAAGGCACCGGCCTGTGAACCCAAAGGTTGCTGGTTAGACTCCCCAGCCAGGGCACATAATCAGGTTGCAAGCCAGATCTCTAGCCAGATTTGTAGCTGGAGGCAGGTGAAAGGCAACCATACATTGATGTTTCTCTCCCTCTCCCTCTTCCTCTCAGGAAATAATAAATAAAATGTTTTAAAAAAATTCTTTCTCCTAAATAATTCTCAAATTATTTCCTTCCTCGCCTTTTTTTTTTTTTTAACTTCTTTTTAAAGATTTTATTTTATAGAGAGGATAAGGGAGAGAGGCAAACATCAACAAATGGTTGCCTTTTCCCCCTGCCTCCAGCTTTGGACCTGGCTGGAGACGTGGCTTGCAACCTGGTTATGTGCCCTGGCTGGGGAATCAAACCAGTGACCTTTGAGTTCGCTCGCCAGCACCTTACCTACTGTGCCACCAGCCAGGGCTCCTCTCCTTTTCTTTCCCACCACCATCACCTTAGTTTGTCTTCATTGGTTCTATCTGGATTATTTTGATAGCACTGGACTTCTCCTTGCTTCCTTTCACATTCCTTTCACGCTCCTTAAGACAGTAATTTGAGCATTTATTTCACCTCTGATGATTCCACAATTCCTTCAGGAAAAAGGCCACACTGCCAGAAGTAGCATGTATGGCCCAAGCCAAGGCTGGACCAAGAATCAGCACCATGAGGCACCTGCAGCCTTTCTCCTCACCATCCATGATCTCTCCGCTCAGTTGCTCCAGTCACTCACACTGTGAGCCTTATGTACCATGCAATTCCTGGCTCTGATCCTGGGCTGTTTCTTCTGTCTCCTCCCCTTCCCATTCAGCCTGGTAAATAATCCTATCTTATCTCTTTAATATTCAGCACCCAAATCCCCTTCTTTATGAGTTATTTCCTTACCAACAAGAAAACAAATTACTCTCTCTTTTGTACCCCACTCTCCATCACTATTTATCACATTCTATTGCTGTAAAGTGTCTCACATTCTAAGATCTAGTTAATGATTTATGTGTCTCTCTTCAGAGGTCAGGCACTTTGTTATATACACATTGTATTTTCAGAACTTAGCACAAAGAGTGGTACACAGCAGGTCAGAGGAAGAGAGATAACTGAACTAGTATTTTAGAGCTCAGAAAGTGTCTGGTGAGCGGATGAAGTACCTTGGCTGTCAATGACATCAGGATAATTAAGAGAGAAGGATGGTAATATAGGTGGACCTGATGGTGATGAGGTGAGCACAGAGAAACCTGTGTAAGAAATGGAAAACACCCACCCTGATGAAGTCCTCTCCTGGATATGTAAGTTCAGTCAGGTCAGTACCTGGGGTTGTTCTAACTGAAACTCAGGTGAATACCTCACAAATCTTGTTTAATGCACAATAGGAGAACAATTCCAACAGCCCAAGGACATCGCTCTTATCTGTCTAAATAGGTCTTGGACTCCACAATATTCAATATTACAATTTTATCAGACTGTTTTGCAAACTTAGAAATTTTAGTAATTAGACTGCAACCCTCCCTTATATCCATAAAACACCTTAAGAACTGCAAACAAAAGGAAAAAAAAATACAGCCATTACCTTTAAAATTCTGGAACTAGTACCTAAGGGTACTAACATCTTAATGAATCATGTCGTGGCAATATCTATTTTAGACCACAATTTTGCCCCCACAATTTCAAATTCACATATAATAATACACCATGTTATGTACAATATGGTTTCATCACATTTCATAAACAAAGGGAAAAAGTACACTGTATTCTGTATAGGGATGTAAATGCTAGCTTATCAAATAAAGTGATCTAGCATTCACTGTGACATAAATTGGAGAATGGAGGAGAATGAGACCTAGTGAAACTTGGGAGAATCCAGCTGAAAATGACAATGTTTTCCTATTAATAAAGAGACATCTATAATTAACAGGCTTTCAAGGGTACTCAGCCATGTATTATGGTATCACACCTCATAAAACATTCATTCAAAAGCCATACCAGGAAGGCACATCTCAGCTCAGTAAGCACATGCAGAGAAATGAAGAAGAGAAGCCTTTGATGTGAGGCATACACACTCTTACATAGGTGACCAAATGTGAAAGACAGCCATAATTGCTAAAAATTAAATAATAAAACTGAGAAGAAAATGTAATGTCAGGAATGTTAAAACTATATTATGTTACTAAATAAATAAATTAGAGAATGTTCCCAGAGAAGCACATTTCTAGAAAACATGTTTGCGATGTAAAGAGTTAACTAACACACATGCAAACAAGGGCAAGAAATCTACCTAAAATAATCTAAAATAGTTTTAAACTTTTAAATTTATATCAATCACGCTATTAAAATCAAATAATATAAATTTACATGTAACAAGATGTTTCAAAACCACAGTAACTTAAAAATATACCAATGACTCAGAAATACACAAATATCCCACATGAACAAGACAGCTCGGAAAGAGACATGTTTAAATGTGCATTTGCATGCTAGAGGTAGCACCAAAAATCTGGAGACTGGATTATTTAGAAAATAGTAATGGGAAAACTGGTGCACAATATAACCACTTAAAAATAAATAAATAAATAAAAATAAGCCCTGGCTGGTGGCACAGTGGATAAGGTGCTGACCTGGGAACCCAAAGATCACTGGTTTGATTCCCAGCCAGGGCACATAACCAGGTTGCAAGCCAGGTCTCCAACCAGGTCTGTAGGAAGGTCCGTAGCTGGAGGCAGGTGAAAGGCAACCTTACATTGATGTTTCTTTCCCTGTCTTCCTCTCTCCCTGCCCTTCTTTCTAAAAATCATAAAATCTTAAAAAAATAAATAAATGGAGTTGAAAAAAGAAAAATAAATAAAAATAGATTTATTCCTCATATCTCCAATTCCATAGATTTATAAACCCAAATAAGAGTAAACTTATAAAGCTAATGAAGTACAAAGAAACTATATTGTGAGCCTACAACAGAAAAAGATTTCTTAAATAACTTAAATGCACAGACTGCAATATTAAAAATTGGTGGGTTCAACTACGTTCAAATTAAAGATTTGTTGTTTTGTTGTTGTTAGTTAATGAAATGTACCACAGGCAAAGTTATCAGGCAAGTGACATAGTAGGAGGAAATACACACTATATCTATGGGTAAAACAAGAGATTAATTTCTAGAATATACAAGGAACTCTACAAGAATTCTTTTAAGGAAGTTCTTACAAGAAAAAGGGACCCAATTTACAGAAAAAGAGAACTAAATTAGGAAAATGAAGAGATGCTCAACCTTACCTGAAAAAAAGAAAAGGCAAAATTAAAATGAGTTACAATTAGCATCTATCAAATTGGCTAAAATTGAGAAATTTATTAATAAAAAAGGGAATCATCATGTAGTATTCACATGGAGTCATAAACCTGACAACAATATGCACAGTTCCTAGGAAAATTAGTATGCTTATTTTCTAAGGTCCAACAATGTTGCTTGGACAATACCACCTCAAGAAAGTCTCACAAACAGATTTAATATACTTAGGCTCCTTAAGAATAAAACAAATTCATACTGCATAACAGCCAAAAATATTTATTAAAAAGTTGACCCTATGTGTCTTTATTCCTAAAGTCATATTCTCTATGGTTTTAACAGAACCTTTGCTGAAAGGTAGGTAAGACTAAACAAAATGTTAACATTTCTCTTTATGTTTGAGCTTAAGGACAGAGAAAGAAGCAATGTAATGAGGGAACTGTGTGGGACTGACAACTGTAAATCCACAACTTGGATAAATTACAATCTCCTTCTTGGGGTGATCACTTTGTAACTTATGTAAGTTATAACCACTAGAGTGTATACCAGAAACTAGTAACATATTGTATGTCAATTATAATTTTAAAATTGTTTAAAAAATTAAATTTTAAAAATGTTTTTAAAAAGAAGACACCCATAATTTCTGCCTGCCTTAGTTTCATCATCTATGAAATGGGAATATTATCTACCCTGCACAATACCAGAAGGATCAGAAATAATTCATGCAAATTGTCTAGCACATCAAGGTGTTCAATAAATAGGAAGTGATTTTTTTAACCAGAAAAAGGATCATCATCCACTAACCCTAATAGATTTTGGTGCCTTGCCTACCCCATCTTAAACAGAATACCCAAGCCACAGCAACAGACACGGAAACCAGAGACTGAGTCAATGTGAACCCACATGTCAGTTTTTTCCACTACGGACTAGGAATAAATAACCTCTCCTTCCATATATTTATTGAAAACTGAAAAGAGTATATTTGGGAAGCCTCTTTTAGCTTCTGAGAAATGAACAAGGCTGCTGGTGGCAGTAATTGTGGCAGTGGTGATTCTGCAAATGGTGTCAAATTCCTAACTCCACAAATATGAGGAAGGGCTGTTAGTATTGCAGAAGATGCTCTTAGAAGAATGCAGTTAACCTGTGACTGAGTAACTGCATGACCTGCACGCTAACCATGAAAAACCCAGAAACCAGAACAGATCCAAACCCAGGACTTTAAATACCACGTAGAACAAAGAGGAAAATTTCCACCTGGGAATCTTTCTAATATGATGGATAACATACTTTTACATGACCTTTTACATGCACCTTTTACATAACCACTTCAGTATTTTCAGCCTGGAGCAGTTGTTTAACTTAGGTCCTGACTTCCAACCTGAGGACTTCAGGGTCCTGGCAGAGGTGTATAAACCAAATGCTTCTCACACATATATGTACTACTATGTAACAAATCCAGGAAGATACTGTGATCATTATTTACAATACATATTCAGCTGAATGATATTAAAGTCACTTTGTCATTAAATATTAGCAACCATTAGAAATAATTAGTAAAACTCTAAACTAGTAAAAATCTTTGCGTATTAAATAAAAGCTTCCTGATTTTTGTAATAGTTGAAAACCACTATTTTTAAGTTTACAATTTCCAATGGAAGACAGTTTCTATGTTACAATAAAAATGAAGAAAAGAGAGAGATTTGAAAAAATAAAAATCCACTCCTAGTCCTCTTGGCCATAAATTTTTCCTTGGCATTTAACATCAAAGCTAGCTATCCTTTCGTTCTTAATTCACAAGCTATTGCAACCATCCAAAATAGACAGAAATGGCAGTGCATTGTGTATTAAGAAAATTATATATTATCTCATTCCTCACTTACAAAAGATCACTACTTTCCCTACTTTATCCTCCTCCTGATGCTTTAACATACTTTTATAAAGGTGAAGTTACAGATCCCTATACTCAATTGTTGAAAAACCACTTCTATCTAGTACTTTCTAGTCCAGTAAAAATATACTCCAAGTTTTAATTTATATTGCTCTCAATACAATACAAACCCCTAGGTAAAGACAGCCTGAACTATAAGCACAGCAAAGACTTTAAAATAAATAAATAAACAAATAAACAACTTTTCATTTGAGGAACATTATAATGTTAAGTTATAACATTATAACTTAATTTATAATTCTAAGTGTATATGGGTTTGCCTGTCTTTCCATATCAGCTTTTCAGTAGGTTATCCTTAACTAGAGCAGGAAATTTGGAAAGCTATGCATAATGGTGCTATCATACATAAGTGTGGTAGGCAGATATAGGGGGCATCATGTAAATCACTTATTAAATTATTATTCCTTTTCTGAGATGTAAACTTTCCCATAAGTAAACCAGAAGTGTTTTTTTTGTTTTTTTTTTTTAAATAAAAAGTTGAAATTTGTTCATCTGACCCTTCAAAAAGATACTGTTCACTAAGGCCTGACTAAGTTATCTATAAGTTAAACATGCCATTAGAAAAAAAAAAAAAAACAAAAAACCCTGGCTGGTGGCACAGTGGATAAGGTGCCAGCCTACAAACCCAAAGGTCGCTGGTTCAATTCCCAGTCGGGGCACATATCCAAGTTGCAAGTCAGATCCACAGCTGGAGGCAGGTGAAAGGCAACCAAACACTCATGTCTCTACCTCTTTGCCTCTCTCCCTACCCTTCTCTCTAAAAATAATTAATAAAATCTTAAAAAAAAAAAAAAAAAAAGCAAGTAGACTTTTAAGTCCCAGCATCTCCATTTACTAATATGACCATGAAGAAGTGACTTTTCTCAACCTCAGTTTCCTCTTTCCATAAAATTAAGTAAATAAATCCTATTTCACCAAACTGTTATAAGGAGTAACACATTATAAATGAGCTGTAGGAAATGCGCTCTACACACAAAATGGTAATTTAAAGACTAGTTATTATTCCTAGGTTATTATTTAGTTATTAGTAAATTCTGCTAGAGTAGGCATAAATCTTGTTCCTAGAGAATAGGTTTGTAGGGTCAAAATGCTGTTCTATTTTATCTTGAAACAGAATGACAGATGCTGAGGAAAATTCTCAAATAAATTAATGAATCAGAGGGCCAGATGTATACCTGGGTATAAAACAGAGGCAAAATACTATGGTTGTATAGGTCTGTCAAGAGTCTCTCTTAATGACTTGTTTCACTTTTATTTCATGATGTATTTGGTAAAAGAAGAGGCATAAACACAGGTAGTTTACAATTAAATTCAAACTTTAGAAGCCCACATCTACGTGTCTAGAAAGAGATGAAATTAATTGCTCAGTTCTCATAGAGTATCTTGACTATTTACTGCTAACACAATTATGCCAATTATTGATAGTATTATAAATGCTCAAAGCAGCTGCATTTTAAGAGATTAAAGTTCTGAAGGACTATTCAAATAATAGGATCTTATCATTCAAATGACTGCTATACTGCTTATTGAAAAAAAGAAAATGGAGGAAGCAGAACAAATTTACCAGGCTACCTGACTACAAAAGATTTTCCTTTAAAAGCAAAAAATTAATTATATAGTAAACATACTGTGTTACAAAGTTCTCAAGTTAGAATGGTACAGTCAAGCATTTGACATCATGAACATAATCACAGCTAGCCCTGCTTCCTGAGGAAGCTCGGAGGCCCAATAATCTGAAGGTGCTAAATGCATGTAATGTATCATTATGCACTTCCCTCCCTGGTACAGCAAGACACCCTTCTTTGCAGAATCTTACTTTTCTTCTCACTAGTCATTTGTTCACATCCCTTCCACCAAAATAGCGTTAAGAAGGTGCTACTTGCTTCAACATTGTTCAAACATTTAATTTGAGGCCATATAATCCCCTCACCAAACTGATTCTTCTCAGCCACCCCACCTTCCCTAGTGTCTCTCCAGAGGTTTTTACCAGGTAGATAAATATGAGTGGGGAAACAAGCTGGGCTGACTTAGTCTGTAGAGGTAGGACCTGACAGGGAAATGAAGAAGGAAAAAGCCTGTGTATAAAACCAATCTTTTCCTCGAGCATTTTGTTTTCCACCTATGAACCACTGAGATAGAGCAAGATAAGGATGTGAAATTATAATCCACCTTGTGAATTTCCAAAATGTCAGTCTCAGTTTTACTGTAATGAAAAATGGAATGTAATGAATAAAGATACCTGGCTCCTACTTTTAAAGTAGCCTCTCTTGTCTCAACAAGGGAGCCTAAGAAGCCACAACTGGAGTTAACAAGACACACACCAGACTAAACAGCTCAAAACTAGTTGTCCCTCATTCCTGTTCACTACCTTTCCGATGTGTGTTTGCATCACTAATTTCCTCAGTTCCCAATGTCCTGGTTCCCCCAAAATAGGAAGCAAAGAGTGGGGCTTCTCTGTGTCATGGGCTGGATAGGTGGGATTTCTGAGCCTGGACACCCAAGACTCCTACTCCCCCTTCCATTCACTACAGCTCATCCTTTTGCCCTGCCTAGGACCCCACCTCTCACGATCACACGCACCACCCTTCATAACACCCAAGCCTCCCAGAACATTCATGTGCAGAAGCCCAGGCCAGCGAGTGAAGAACAAAGAGCCACTGCTTCAGGCAGCAGCAGCAGCAGCAGCAGGCGAGCGCGGCTGGGGACTCCTGGACACAGGCAGCCTCGCCTGGAAAACTCCTGCCTTAGTCAGCTTGGGGAGATCCCGCCCCGGGCTCAGCACCCCAGCGGCGGGCGCTGCAACAGAGTTGGGCAGAGACCCTTGGGGGAGAGAGCCGTACGTGGGGCGCTACCAAGGAAACGCACGTAAGTCGGGCTGCAGCGCGGAGCTGGGGATCCGGCTCAGCCGCACGCCGGCGGGCGGCGGCCAGTGACAGCCCAGCGCTCGGCCCCGGGCTCCCGACCCAGCCCCACACACCTGGACCAGGCGGCCACCCTGCTCCCTCAGGGCGCTCTCCGGGGACTCGGCTTCCGGTGGGCTCCGCAGGCTGGAACCCGCCGCAACGCGGAGACTTCACTCCTCCATCCTGGGACCCGGCAGCACGCTACAGACAGCCGTGCACTTCCTGTTTGAAAACACAGGGGAGAGAAAGAGCGAGTGTTGGCAGAGTGGAGGGAGGGGCGCAGACAGGCAGGAAGGAGGCCGAGGGGGCTTCGGGTTGCATAACCGCAGCCCTCCTAGCCATCGCGGGCATCAGGGACGTGGACCTGCCGCCCCAGGGACCCGCGAGCTGGCTCCCCAGAGCCCGGGCCTCCCCCTGCCGGCGGCCGCCCCGCGCGGCGCGCAGCCCTTCCGTTTCCAGCCGCCCCGAGGTCTCCCCTCCCCACATGTACCTAGTCAATCCACTGCACGCTGCCTCCCGGGGCTGTCGAGCGCAGTCAGCTCGCCTTTTCCTCCTTTCCTCTCCTCCCCTCCCCTCAAAAAACTGCCTTAAGGTATCAAGACAAGGCAGAGCCTTTGCAGGAGTGGAGGCTGGATTTATGCAAAATGTTAAAGTTAACAGCCACATCCCAGTGTATCTCCTCCAGCCCCTCAGCCTTAAAAGCTTCGGGATGGGAAACTGCTCGTCTCACGCGCTTGGCTGAGTCAGAAGTGTGTGCAAGCAGCTGCCAGGATCTGGAGGGGTGGGTAGTATTCCAGGTCCCTAAGATCTCTGTGCTGGGATCCTCAACCTCCCAGTCAGTCCTCTTAACACTTCCATATACCAATTCCACACATAAGACAATCACGTTGTGCATTTTCCCAAACAAGTATTTCTCTGCCTGCATTGCTGAGCAGTTCCAAAAGTCTGGGTTTACCTTCATTTTGTTTAAACTCTGACTTAGGTGAACTTCCGGGTAGTGTTTAAAAAAACAGTAAACAGATAGTTTAAGCATCTGCCATATGCAGTGTGTGTCAGCTCTGAGACTGTATGATGTGTTCGGTGCCCCGGGTTCTGGGCTTCCAGGAGAGGAGGAGCTTCATCTGTCCCCTGCCTGCCCTTGCACACAGGTCTACCAGGTCACAAGCCACTTACAGGGCTGTTGAACAGCTCCTTTCATCAAGTTGATGGTTTAAATAAGTTAGTCATGTCTCAAAACTCAGTATGGAAAACAGAATATACAAGATTCTACATAAAAAAACCCTAAGCTGTGGCTGAAGCATAAAGAAACTGATGGACATAAAGCTCCTACTCAGTGCTAGAAGACATCTCATTTTAACCTCCCTCCAACAAATCTGCAGAAGTCCTGTTCCAATGTCTCAGCTATAAGGTGGTCATATGGTGAGCTGAATAAACAGGTCTTCTCTAAGTCTAAAATCTGGGCCATTTCCCCTACACTGAACTGATTCTCAAAACCACGGTGAATTCTGGGATCTGTGATCCACTCCATCTTTGAATGATCCTGCTCTCCTCTAGGAGCTAGGTTCCTTACTCACCTGAATGAATATGTACCTTATTACTTGAGCATAGGACACTGTGCTCTTTCTCATTATCTATCTACTCACTGGCTCTGTCAGCCTTTTCAGAATTACTCTGTGGCAAAAGTTCAAAAGGTTCTAGGATAGCTACTCATATGCCAAGGTACAAAGTCTGTCCAATTTAGAACCTAATCAGCTGACTAATAATTGTTTCTTGGATTCTTTTTCTCTAACTGGACCTTTTAAAAGAGGCAAAAAATAAATAAAAAATAAAGACAGACTCGCATGGCCTCAACTTTTACTAAAACTGTTGAAATGTCTCTCATTTTCCATTTCCTACTGTTTTAGCACTTAAGTCTACACTCACTCACCTGTCAGTAGCATGCTGCTATTATCCTCCTGACATGCCATAAAGCAGAGCACATGTTAAAAGATGATTAAGAATCTTAGTAATGGTGAGACCTCCGACACTGGCCGAGAGTGAGGAAGTGCCAGCTTTTGTATGGTCTCCAGATAAGCTGCACCTCACTCGCCGTTCCCCATCACTTCAGTAGGCAGCACAGGCTCTGGAGCTGTAGGGCATGCAGGTGCAAGGCAAGGGCAGTTGTGTGAAGGCTGGGCCCTGCTGATGGCAGAAGCTGGGTCAGGCAGAGAGGCATTCCCATCTTTCGATGCACAGTCTAATGAGGGCTTATTCCTAAAAGCTTTTTAAGGGTTCTTGGCATTCTTTTAGGGTCCAGCTCTGCCTCTGCTGCCACTTTTATCCCTCCCACACTCCCTTGCTTACCCTGTACCTTTCATCTTTTTCAAAAACTTATGGCTTCTTCCCAAAGCACTGCCATTTCTTTCCCACAAGAAGGGAGGCATTTAGCTCAAAACTTCTCTCACCTCTTGCTCATTCAATAAATGCTGTCAATTTAAAAAATGCAACTCTATTTTAAAATACCTTTTGGTATTCGTGCCTTTATTTCTGTTACTCATTATAAGACCCTAGAAGAAAAACCTCTGAAGACAAGATTCTTTAAAAAAATGCCAAAGAACCATAACCATACTTAAATTAACCTGTGTGAATTCCAAAGTTCATAGTTAGAAGAATACACCGATCACTCCTAAGACTGCATCAGTTCTTCGCATGTTTCCTCACAACCAGAGCCCAAGCATCATATTGTACCTTCGTGTGGTTTATTTCCTTGCCCCTTCTGTATATGGGGAATTATTTCCTCCTTAGCACTATTCAGGGGAAAAATAAAACATACTAAACTTACAACCTCATAAGAGAAAAAAATATGCACCCAGGTAAGCACAAATGATACCATGGAAAATAAAATTTTTGATTTTGATTTTTGAAGAACATTGGAGGTTCATTTTGAAAGTCTTCATTCCCTAACAACCAGTCCATGGATGACAACAGCAACGTTGTGAAACCAATTTTAGAGCCTCCAAATCAAGTGACAAGAGACAGGTTTCCTGAGGACTAATGGGTATGGAAGAAGAGATGTTAAACAATCTGAAATGATGCTCACCTTCCTTCTTCTTACACCTTCCTTTAGTCTTTAGTGGTCAAAAATTGTTTGCTAGAAGATTTCTCTGTGTGAGGCTTCTTGATCATTATTATTGCTGGATTTTACACACAAAAATGAAAAACAACAAGCTCTCTGGTGACCTAAGAGATTGCCTCTCTGAACTAGCAGCCGTCACATCAGTGTCCCTGTTCCTTTCTGTCTTCACTTGCAGGGTAGCTCATGCATCAGGCTTTTCTGTGAAAGAGGTCTCTGGCATTCACATTCACCTCCTGGCCTCTGCAAAACCTGGCCCATGGTTTTTTAAGGAAGATGTCCCCAGAGCCAACTGACCGGCCAGACTGGCCATTTGCCCACAGAGGGTTATTAACCATCTTTACAGAGCCAGAGTCACTTTCCATGGGAACACTGTAGCAAGCGGGGCAAACCATCTTATAAATATCTGCCTGCAAGATGGCTTCAGCTTCTTTCTGGAAACCAAGTTTCTTGGGTTTGAGCAAGTTGAAAAGAAAAGCACCCCTTACGGGCACAGCAGGACTCGGAAGACCCAGCTACAAGGCAGAAACACAGGGCCAGGGTGGCTCCAGGCTGGAGGTTATACATTCCTCCACTCAGTGCCTCAGTTTCCTCACCTTCCAGTCATGCATACAAACTCACCCACGCTGCACAAAATTAGTAACATTATGTCAATGTTACTATGTAAGCACGCTCAGGACCCCCACCCCCACCCCCCAAACCCGAGCTGAGCCAGGTCTCACTTAAGTCTTAGCATTGCCTTTGCAGGGAGGAGCTATTATCTCCATGTTGGAAGCAGCAGCAGAGCTCATGGATGTTGATGTTATTTTTTCAAAGCAGCAGGTTAACCAATGGAGCCAAAACTCATGCTGGTCTGTCTGCTCTTCCTCCTTTGTATTTAAATTTTTTTAAATATTTATTTTTAGAGAGGGAGGGAGGAAGAGAGGGAGAGAAACATGAGTGCATAGTTGCCTCTTGCATGCCTTCAGTTAGGCGACCTAGCCCACATTCCAGGCATGTGCCCTGACCAGGAATTGAACCAGTGACCCTTTGGTTCACAGGCTGGCACTCAATCCACTAAGCCACACCAGCCAGAGCTGTTCTTCCTCTTTTTAACTGAAGAGAAAAGAGTGGGTGCATTTTCGCTAGGGAGGTATTCCATACCTCACATCTTCGACTCAGAAGCATCTCACTTTTAAAACACAACTTCACCTTTCTAAATTTTTGTCAAGTATAAACTATAAACATGTACTTTATAGTCCTAGTAAATTAGGTTATTGATATAAATTAGGTTAAATGTGCTCTTGGGCTGCAGCTGAATATTATTTTCTAAAATAAGCAAGACAGACCCACTGGTCAATCAAACTGTGAAGGACAAAATCTTAATACACGGTTTTCAAGTTTCCCCTCTCGTTCAGTTAGTATGCAAATATAAATGTAAAGGGTGCCATATTGACCAATGAAGTATGATTTAATGAGCATTAATATGAAATAGTAAAAAGCCACAAAAGTTAGATGAAATGCGAACAGCTGTACACAAGTTATGAGTATTCAACTAGTAAACTGCTAACAAGAACAGCCTTGAGTTGCTTACTGGCAGTTGGTTGTGATGTATGTTGTGTACAATAAACACTATCCTGTAACACATTTTTCTTTGGAAAGCATGTTTTGTCTGTTTATCTTTTGTCATGGATATTTCTGCTCCATTATTAAAAATAATTATTCTAAAATTCTCTTTAATCGTTCATTTAAAAATAACATATTAAAAATCCAACAAATTAAAAAGGATTGGTCCTAGTAAGTCAAATAAATATCATGTTCATTACTAAAAAACTCATATTCTTAAAAAGGATTTAAAACTATAGGAACATCTGTACAATTATACATCTGAAGGTAGCAAAATGAGTTGATAGGGAGTAAGTCACACACATCACTGCCAACTGAATGCATCAATTCTCAATTATCCATTATAATGGAATTTTAATGAAGAAAGAAATTTATGAGTAAGGTAGCGAAAACCTGATACTGTGATTTTTCATTTGCCTGCAGCAGAATGGCTAAGATAAATAGCATGAAAGAGAAAGTGTCTGGAAAGTCCAGAAATATTATTGTAAACTTTATGCATTCACTGGTTGATTTTTGTATGTGCCCTGACCAAGGATCGAACAGGTAACCTTAGAATATTAGGACACACCTAACCAACTGAGCTACTCAGCCAAGGCAACTTTTAATTTTTTAAATTTACTTTTTAAGTACAGTTGGTATACCATCTTATGTTGGTTATGTTAGTTTCAAGTGCACAATATAGTGATTTGGCATTTTTATACCTTACTAAGTCTAGTAATCAATTATATCAATTTTTAAACTCAACTTAGTAAAACAAACGCCAACCACTTTATGTGTATTGATACAATTATTCCTGATGACAACCCCATAAAGTAGAAACTATCATTTCTTCCGTAATACAGATCAAGAAAAAGACACAGACACATAAAATCGTTTGCCCAACGTAACACTGCTGGAAAATAGATCTGACTTTGGACAGCCTGGCTGGCGACAGAGTATACTTTTAACGAACCTATTTTACTACCATTCCGGCACAGTTGGATGGGTCTTGCTTTCTCCAGGACAGAAGTTCCTAGGGAATAGGCCCACGGATATGCCAGAAGGAGCAGAGTGACTCAGAGGCTTTTTGCTTTGCAACAAAAATGTAACCACTTGGTTGTAGGGAGTCAGGGATGCAGAGCCTGCTATATATTGCTTCATGAATGAATATGAAAAAGAAAGGAAAGCTATGTGAAGATTAGAAAAGCCGCGACAAAGGGCTGCTTCCTCACCCTGACCAGAATCCTGGACTGCAAGGCTCCAGGACTGTCTGGTTACAACACAACTGAACTGGCAGGGAAAGGGAATGCAATGAAGTCCTACTTGTACTTTGATCTTGATGAAGCATTTGATACAGTTTCTCATGAAGTCAGGATTATTAAATCAATTGAAACTTATGTGGCTACAAGAACCTCACAGGAGGATAGTAGGCTCAAAAGAAAAATCCTGGCTATTTCTATCAGTATGTGAACAAAAGAACCACGAGGAGTAGTACTCACTCTGTATTCTAAAGTAACTTAGAAATGATTCACACTATTATAATCAAAATTTGCACAAAACATTAATTTGGGAGGTGTCAAAAGGGCAAATGAGGGAGAGCCAACTGACTTACCTCAATTAACAGAGGTGAAGAAACACAAATTCAGTTTCATTTTTGTGCTCCTTTTAATTTTCAGGGAGGGACTGGATGCCCAATGGGTACTAACCACTTCTAAATCTGAAATGCCAAGGTTAAATGAAGTAAAGGAAGCAGCAAATAGCCCACTGGATATGTTTAAATTTTTAGGACCTTAGTTCTGAACTTCAAAAAGCATGATCCTACATTATTCCACATACCATCAATAAAGTTCCACAAGAAATATGAAGACTTTGTTAGCAAAACTCAAAGAAATGAAGGCACTCGGGCTGAATTTAGAGGTCAGATGAGAAAGTCAATGGTGTGTGTATAATCTGGCCCCACTACAAATATGCCGCACAGGCAGAAGGTCATGAGAATGGTTTGCAGACACACGGCACAATGAACAGCAAAGAAGGAAGAGAGGAGAAATCTAAAACTTGGACTGATGTTATTTTTTTAAGCATAAATTATAATTTCTAAATTCTTTAACATTGAGAAATCGCTTCTCCCTTGATAAAACTGTTTGCCTTCCCAGAAACAAAAAATTATACTTATGTCAGTAGTTAATTTAGAACTCAAGAAATGGCCCAAACGCTGGCTGGGTCCCAGGAAATGTACAAGTGAGCATCATTTCACGCAGCTCCTAAGAGACTGCGGAACTGAAATGTTCCTCCTTGGAGCCACCGTGCCCCAGGCTGCAGAATCCAGAGTGCAGGCTCTAACAGAGACTGTCAGTGAAGTCACCCAGGGGCTCCTACGTGTTCCGTTTCCTTCTAAAAACCAAAAAAGGAAATTTAGCACAAAGGCATAAAAATGAGAGCCGTATTGTTCTAGATTAATGAAAGGGAAAATTTATGTGAAAATGACAATGCTCTGAGATTATCATTAATGTTTTTTTTAAATTAATGTTTTATAGAGAATAAAAAACAAACCTAAATCATCTTCCCCAAGGCTTGATTAGTGGCCTCCTCCCATGGTTTAAAAATCATCCATACATTGACAAACCCAAATTAGCCTCAACCCAGACCCTCTGTCCCAAGTTCCTACAGCTTACGCCCTCATCTGGCTGCACTCAGAACTACCAGCAGGACCTTTTAAACACAGGTTCTCAGACCCCATCCAAGATCACTGGATGGGGGTGGTGGTATTTCCAGAATCTGTACATTTAAGAAATCCCAGGCAACCCCAAAGTGCTGCTCAGCTGAGGAATCTCCAGTACAGTCTACTCCTTGCCTGACCACCACCAGAATTATTCAAGTCAGACTAGAGAAAAAAAATTCCCTTTTCAAGAACCTTTAATGGGATAACCTTCAAAGGCAATGGAATGAAGTCCAAATTCCTTGGCAGGGCACTCCAGGCTCTCTGTAATCTGTCACAAACTACTTTCCTGCCCTCCTTCCCTGCCTCACTGTCACAGCACAGTTCCCCAAACACATCGCACTCATCTTTCCCATCTCCATCCTTTCCCTACTAGCTGCCATCTTTCTCATCCTTCAAGGCCATGCTCAGGTTATTTTTCTTTGTTAAACCTTCTCTGATATTTCCAGTCAGGATCATCTTTCTTTTAAGCACAGGTCCAAAAAATGTAGCTCACGCAGGAATCACAGCATACACTGCATGCTGCTCTGAATTATGCTGTTTACATGCTATTCTCCCCCTGAAAACAGGGGTGTATTTTATTCATCTTTCCCACTGTGGATGAGACAGAGCTAGGTTTCAAGTTTAGTTCTTCCAGTGACTGGCACTGTACCCCTTGGGAGGTTATTTGAACACATTGAGCCTCAACTTTTTAATCTTTGAGATGAGACCCCCAAAATGATACCTACGTTCATGACCGATGTTAAGAGCACAATGCAAAGTGCGCAGCCCAATGCAGACCATCTAACATGCACCAAAACGGTAGTTGTTACTCATTAACTTTTGTTTCCTATCCTGCTAGAGTGCACTGCAGACATAGTAAGTGCTTAAAAATCATTTGCTTCCACTAAAAAGTGAGAAGCATTTGCTTTCAAAGTAACAGGCAGTGGTTTCTTAAAAGCCCTCTCTCTTTACGAGGGGCCTTTAATAATATTTCTATTGAAAAGTCATCTCTTACTCCCCTTTCTTTCCTTCAAAAATCAATGCCGAAAATGCTAAGGAACAGGCTGGGTCAGTGCCTCCTACTCCAGCTTGGCTTTTTGCTTTGAACTACAGTAACTGCCTGCAGCCACAGTGTCTCTGCCGGAGCTGCCGAGAATCGCCTGCTTCACCCTTACAACAAACAGCACTTTGTAGGCAAGCTGGAGGCGAGCCCAAAGTAGGAGGGGGGAAAAACCAAGGAAAAGGAGTGTGGGCCAGAAACCGAGTCAACACCCACACAATCATCCACGCTATAATGCAGGTAAGGGGAGAACAGGAAAGAAAGGAAGTTCAGATGAATGCAAACCTTCCCCAGCTCCTCCCAAGCACCCATCCCACCCCACCCCTCACCCACAGAAAATGACTTCCAAGAGCCCCACTGGACATGGTGGTGCACTCACTGCCTAACACACATGGCTCCTGTTGTTAATGAAACAGTCCTATTGAATAATTCCATAACCTCACCAGACCATTCACGCTGCCTTTATTATAACCTCTGAATTTACAGGGGATAAAACCCAAGTCTTGGGAAACCCAACGTAATAGCAGAAAAGTGCCAAGACCATAGCTCAAGTCTTCTAAAGCTCCAAATCCTTGGTCCCTCCCATGGCCCTATATTAATTGTGGGAAGCAATTTAAAAAACATTCTCAGCTCAGCAAATCCACTAGCTGTAAAGGTAAAATAATTTCTGTGCTCGTAAAAAACAATTCTGGTGCCAAGAGTGAGGGCTGTCACAGCAACAAGACCCCAACTGTACCCTTTGGAATTTTTCAGTTTGGTTGCTTTAGTATGGTGCCTCAGAAAGATGCTTTAGCTTTCTGTTCCTAGACAGAAATTTTTTCCTTGACATTCATTTGGTTTTGGAACAAAGTGTTAGGAAAGGACTGTAATTTTCCTTTATTTCTTTTTTAAATGATTTTATTTTTTTCAAATAGATATTTTAAAGATTTTATTTATTATTTTCCAGAGAGAGGGGAAGGAAGAGAGGCAGAGAGGGAGAGAGACATCAATGTATGGTTGCCTTTCACCTGCCTCCAGCTACAGACCTGGTTGGAGACCTGGCTTGCAACCTGGTTATGTGTCCTGGCTAGATATGGAACCAGCGACCTTTGGGTTCACAGGCCGGTGCCTTATTCACTGTGCCACCAGCCAGGGCTAGATTTTGCGTATTTTTAGTGAGAGGGGAAGGAAGTAGGGAAGAGAGGGAGAGAAACATCAACATGTGGTTGCCTCTCACTCACCCCCAACTGCGGACCTGCCTGGCAACCCAGACATGTGCCCTGACTGGGAATGGAAATGGAGACTTTGGTTCACAGGCCAGCACTCATTCCAAACCAGCCAGGGCAACTTTCTTCCTTTTTTAAAAAATCAAACCCTCATCCTGAATTTAAAGCTGAGGTGATGTGGGAAGCAAAAGAAGTTTCTAAAGCAAATTGTAATCCTTGTTGTAAGAGTGTAAGAGGCAATAAGGCCCTGAAAAACCCAGATCATGAGGCTATGACTGCTTCCATTCAAGTCACAGCTCTGCCACTTTTAGTTACGTGGCCTTGAGTTCATTCCTTGGCTGCTTATGCTGATGGGGAACAGGAGAGGGTGCAGCCCGCATGGCAAACCACACCTCACCTCGGTGTCCTCAGCTACAAAATGGGTTGCTGTGCGGAGTAAATGAGCTAACAGATATAAAGTGTCCCCAACAGCGCCAGGCCTGTGTGAGTGCTACATAAGTGTTTCCTATTACTTCCAGAGTAGATTAGTCTCTACGTGAGCTCTTTTTAAAGTGTTTCATAAGAAGGTTAAGAAGACGTCTTATACTACGATAATCCCAAATGCCCCAAACCAGCACAGAGATTATTTACACGTTTCACTTCCTGATAGGATCTTCCAGGATTTCCATCTGTGAACTAGAGTCCCTAGAAGGAAAAAACAGTGGAATTTGAACAATTTTCCTTCTTCTCTGCAACAGTGCAAGCAAATCGGTACCTATTTGATCAGTACCACAAACCAGCTTCCCTGATGAGAAGAAAGGAAGACCCTTATTGCATTAAACTAACTAATGAGGGAGCACATTTTTAAAATGCTCTCTTTTTTTTTTTTTTCCTGAAAGCAACCAAAGTGTTGAAAATGTAGTCACACCAGTTGAGAAAGATGAGGTTCAGATCACACAGAGATGATCCTAAGGTTTGGAGTAAAACCTACTGATAAATCAAAAGGTTTTTTTCTCAGAAAATGCTGAAATTCCAGGAACAATGTACTATACTTTGGATGATTAAGAGAAAAATGTTTTTAAAAAATCCCCTCTCAGGCTAAGAGACTAGACTCAACTACTAATAGAGATCTGCTAAGATATGACCTCTCTTCTTTTCCAGATCGGTGTATGTACAAATATACTTAGGCAATGGGAGGATTTGCTCCAGAAGAGTGAACAAAACTGAAGACAGGAGCACTGGCAGTGTCACAATACAGGTATGAAGTCGTGTCCTGCACAAAGGCCCCCAGCCAGGGAGAGGGTCTAAAACTCGGTCTGCAGTGTTCTCCAAGCAGTGTGGCCAGAGGGACAGATGTAGCAAGCTGCCACTAAGGGCACACAAAGAGACCGTGGGGGCTGCTCCAAGTGACGCTGAGCACACCAGCCCTCCACAAGCTGGTGTCCAGAGCCATCTGAAAGCTGGGGACTGCCATGCATACTCTTACAGACAATGTGGTGGCTGGGGGTGGAGAGCAGGGTAGGGAGTGCAGGTTGGCCAATTTCCTGTAATGCAAACATGTTCCAACTTTGTTGGATCACTTTGGTATCAGCTGTTCTGCAGTCCTCCTCTTTTCCTTACTCTATATTATCCTTTCTGACCTAAAGCTTTTCCTTTCCTTTCTATTCTAATTCTCCTTTTGCAGAGGCCACCACACAAATTAACATGCACATACAAAGAACGGTGAAATAACAGGGCTCTGCTCACCCATGTAGATTCTGCACTATCTTAAATATTTAACAAGTCATAATTTCCTCTATAGAATGACTTCTTTGTTCTCCTCTTCCCTATTACACCCAAATCAACCTTAAGATATAAATAAACCTTCCTTTTCCCTTATCTTCCAGGGTAAGTGATCTTCTTCACGTCCAACTGGCACTTCTCCTTCACCCTCTACCGCTGGGCCCACACACCCCCTGCACTTGTACCATTCTGCCACACACTCCGCTCCTGTACTCGACATTTTCCTGGGTCTATTCCTCCTCAACAGGACAACCCTTCCAACTGCATCCGCTCCAGACTAACATACCAAATTGAAAGGGCAGAAGTCATTACCATTACTCCTGAGGGGCTTTTGGTTTGGGAGAGGTGTGGGGAGGGGCACAAAACAATGAAATCAAGTTTTCATCTGATTCCATTTAAACTGATTGATGAAACTGTGCTAGATTGACTTTGGGGGGAATGGGTGAGTGGGGAGGGGGACAGAGGGGAGCAAAAAGGGGATGGATGTAATACAAGAACAATAAAATTAAAAAACAAACAAACAAACAAAAAAAAAAACCAACTGTGCGGTGCTTTTACCTAGCTGCTAAAGGGCTACCGACCCAACCCCTAAGGGCCAAAGTTCACAGGCTATATTCAGCCCACAAACCTATTTTATTTGGTCTGCAGGTAGGATTTAAAATGTTGAGTTAGCCAGTCTTTTAAAATCAAGAGATTTTTGATGTCAGAATCCCGGTTTCTGGCTTACAAGACAAAGTCAGAAGATCTGGTAAGCTGGCCCACATTCTCACGTGGTAACAACTGGCTGCCAAACAGATCGCTGGATGTACCCCTTTAGGTAGGACCTGCACTATCAGGCTCAGCACAGGGCTACCCTCCTGACCACCCTACCCTGAGGCTGTGCACCGGCTGCCATAAATCACCTCCCGGGAGGCCTCAGGCCGTGTCTGGCACCTGCCCAGGGCCCTGGGGTCCATTAGCTAACATCCCACTCTAACTTTCTGTCTCTGGTTAGCACAGAGGTTACAGATGTTAATTATAAAGTTCCTACTGGGTACAGAATTTTCCAGGTCCAAATAATTTACAAGAAAAACAACTCGAACTAGCAAGAAAAAAAAGTTTCATAAATAATACTTGAAAAAAACTAAATTAAAGTGAGGAAAAGTATGGCTCTCCACCTGCGTGTGAAGAAAGGGGGAGGCATTTGTGCAAGCTGTGTAACACTGCAGGCCCTTTTCCAGTTTGTACTTATGTTGGCTAAATGGCAATATGCAACATAAAACCCTTATAGTAGCAACTAGAACAGAATGAATTCACTCCACTGAAATGATTATAATTGAGCATGATAGCTGTATTAGACTATAAACATATGATATAGATATATAAGCATTTATTACTTCACTCTTGACTTAGAAAATGTGAATTATTTGTTTTACCTGCATATAGTTGGCATAGCATTTATTCAGCAAGCATTTGGACATGACTCCTAACAAAAAATAGCTACATCTTTATATATTTATCCACAGTATTTATTGTAGGGTCAGATCTCATTACGAGGAGGGGACTTACTGTGTACTTACTACTGGCATTCTACCACCAGTTGCTGAAAAAAGAGAATAGGGCTAAAGAAAGCACCAAAACAAGTGATTTTAAAATCACCCTCTCAATTCCAGGGTGAACTTCCACTCAACCGGCTACAGCAACAGGTGGCGGTATTTTCTAAAACCACTGTGTGCTGGCACCGCAGCTCTGCTCTTCCCAGCTGTGTTCCTCCATGTCAGACCTGATCCACACACCAGCATGTCGGGTTGGGGGGGCCCCCTTACACCTCAAAAGCTGATTCTCCATTGAGCTTTTTCCCCCCAAAAAATATTACTATTATAAAATGAATACAAAGAAATCTAAGGGAAATGAGAAGAGTATAGTAGGTAAGAGAACAGACTCTGAAATAAACAAGACCAGTTTCAAATCCCACCTCCACCACTTCTGTGTGATTTCTTTATTGTTGTTTTTGCTAATCACAGAACCTCTCAGGCCTCAGTAACCTCATCTGTAAAGTGGGAATAAACCTGCTTTCCACTCAGGGTAGTATTACAGATTAAGTAAGAATATACGTAAAGTCTCAGACATTATGTTTAGATAATCAGTAAATATCTAATAGTTTATTATTAACTTTGTGATATTCCATAATCGTTCCATTACTTCTTGACCAGTTAAGTGTGAAAAACTAGTTATAACTGATGACAAACTAATTTTTAAGCATATCCAGGAGGGTGCCACCGAGAGCCTCACGGAGGCCAGTTTCCAAAGAATCTGAACATCCAAACATTTAGGACTGGGCAATTGGTGAGAGAACTCTGAGGGCTTTCACACTCAAGGTGATGGACAGGAACCTGCTGGCTCTGCCCTGTGTGAGACCTGGAGGGGCAACTCTCCGGTGGTCCTTCAGAGGAGTACCGTCCCGCACAGCCGTTCTTCACCCAACTTTGCGAAATTCATCGCAGTGCTGGTGATTTACCCATCTGGAGATGCAGCAATGGATTTTATGGGCGGCTGAGAAACTGAAGTGTCCTCTGGCAATGTTCCTAACCATTACCATCAAGCCAAGGAGGAAAGTAACAACATTTTTAAGAAATGAAATGTTCACAATGGAATCTAACACTGGTATCTGTGAGCTTTCCCCAAGAGGAGGTGTCAGGAGGAGGACACAGATATTATGAAAACCCCAGAGCAGAAGCAGTGCCCAAAAGGAAGGCTGTCGTAAAACTGCCAGGTCCTATCTAGGTGACTAATGAATGACACCAAAAAGCAAACCATCACCACCCTTTCTTAAGAGGGAAAATGTTATTAACCCCTCAAAGCAGGAAAAACCCAAGATTTTTTTTTTTTTTAAGACAATTTAAACTAAGTAAACTGAGCACTAAAATTAAACCTGAAAAGCTTGCTCTATTGTCTAGATTCCCAGTTTTGCACAGTCCAGTGCAGCTGCCATCAGGGATGCTCTGGGAGAGACCGCTGCTCAAGAATGAACTGAGTTGGCCTCATCGTGGTGTCCCGTCCAGGAGGCCGTATCTCACATCTCACGGAGGCACTAAGGACCACACCATGGAGCATCTTCTATCTTGGTGGTCAGTCATCTTCCGTGGATACAGATGTATCTTTAAACCTCCCTGTTGACTTAATAACCAACTGTGGGCCTGGCAGCAACAAATGTTTCAAAACCTTTCTGAAGGTGCCTTCAGTCAGTGCCCAGCCCTTACGCAGCACATCTGTGTAAAGATGCTGGTTCTCAGTTCTGCCTGCACAACACAATCCCCTGAGGGCGGGGAGGGCTCCTCTCAAACTTAAACTCCACTCCCAGGCATTCTGATTCAACAGGTTTAGGGCTGGGCTCATGGAACTTGAAAATAACAGTTAACCCTTGAACAAGGCACAGGGTAGGTGTGCTGGCTGTCCCCACAATTAAACACCCACCTAGAACTTAAATTGGCCCCCTACCAGCAAGGATTCCCAACCTCAGATGGAAACTCTGTATTCCCAGACTGATTCTATGGCCAAAGAAGGTTAAGAAAAACTGGTACAATATATTTTTTATATATATATATATTTGAATTTGTCCTACAAAGTTTAAAGTATACCTCTTCATTCCTTCAGGTGACAAATATGAATGAAGCACCAGCCATAGGTGGGACACTAGGAAATCAATGAAGACCACCACCCAGGAAGCAGGCAACTGAAATACCACATTCAGGTTTGTTGGGATTAGATTAAAAAAACATCCAGATTTCCTCTCCTGCTACCCTCGTGGTTTCATGAGCTTCAACAAGATCTCTTCCCAGCTGTCTTCTTTTCAGATGCTAGCATTTTTATCAGAAAAACGAATGGACAAGGCTTTGTTCCCACGGAGCCTCCTAGATGGACTGCAGACCCTGTGCTCTAGCAGGAATGTCTACCCTTCCTCGGTGCCACTACGTTGGTCATTCCAGCTCTGGTGTCTCTACAGGAGTCAGGTGCCCATGCTTTGAACAAAGCACAATGGACACTCAATTAAGATTGTGCTTCCAAGCTTTAAGATGAAGCTTGGCATTTCCTGCCCTTTGTAACTGCAAGTGGGACAACATTGTGAGAGTATTTTTGAAGCCTTTTCCTAAGCCAATTTAAGTTATAGGCAGGTTTCCCACCAAAACACAAGCTTCGCCGCAAATACCTGACCTATTTGCCCAGAAAGAAACTCACCTGCAAATCTTCTGATGACTCACATGTCCCAGTATGCTTTCCCTGGAGCAATTCCCCATTGGTTAGATGTTTCATAAGTCACAAGAGTTTACTGTCAACTGTACACCTAGAAATTCCACTGTGGGCTCCTTCTTTTGGAGCAATTATGTAAATAAGACCAGAGGGACCACACTGTTTACACACCTCTAAGCAGAAGGGAAATCTTTATCCTTAGAAATCTTTATTTGTGGTTTTCAGGCTGATGGAGTCAAATGCTTGCTCTGTCACTCACTACCTGTGTAAACTGCAGCTAATCTCATCACCTTCCTGTGCCTTGGTCTTCTCCTTTATAAAATTCAAGGGTTGATCCCCCTCATCTATAAAATTCTATCTTTCTACTCAAACTGATACATTACATCTTTAATCCCAAGGTGACTTCAACTTTGATACAACCTTTGAAAGTATAAAAAAACAGGTAAAAGTTTTTGAATATTTTCTCCCTCAAAAATCTCAGGTACTCACAAAACATCCCTTCTTCTCATAGTAATGTCCTTCTTTGCCAGAGTATTTAGGTTTCAGGTGTGAACCAGTAGAGAAGTGAAAGCAAGCAGCCTGTACCATCTGACACAGCAAGAGATCGGAACACAATATACATTCATAACAAAGAAGTTGTACATGTTGGCTCCGAGATCTGGAACTTTGTTCTAGCACTCTCATCACCGTTGGAACGGATGCCACCCAAACCAAGTCATTTATTTAAATTTAGTTTGTTGGAGAAATCTAGGACATTTGGGGAACTTGGCACTGAATCACCTAGGATTTCTGACCTGTCTGCTTCAAGACATCTGAGAATGGTAATTTCCTAATGTCTTTCTCAATGAAATCTGGTAAGTATGAAATTACACCAATGACAAGCTAAAACCTCTTTTTGGGAAAGTAACTTGTTTCTAAACTCCAGTCCTCTCTCCTCTCTCCTTCTCCAAATGTAAAGCTGTTACTAATTAAGTATTTTGGGCATGCCAGCAAAAAGGAAGAAAAGATAAACAAAACAACAACAACAGCAGCTCAGCCTGAGTGGGAACTAAATCTAAACTATATCTGTTTTTTGCCAGTACCAGTTATCCTGTTTACCTCTTCACAAATTTTAAAAGCAACTCTGATCCAGCAAGCTTCAGATTTGCACAGAACATTAAAAGTTCTCTGTTAGGCCCTGGCTGGTGGCTCAGTGGATAGGCACCAGCCTGCAAACCCAAAGGTCACTGGTTTGATTCCTCAGTCAGGGCACATAACCAGGTTGCAAGCCAGGTCTCCAGCCAGGTCTGTAGCTGGAGGCAGGTGAAAGGCAACCATACATTTACCATTGATGTTACATTGATGTTCCTCTCCCTTTCTTCCTCCCACTCTGCCCTTCTTTCTGAAAATAATAAAATCTTAAAAAAAAAAAAAAAAAATCTGTTAGACGTCTTAAGAGAATTCTAAGACCCGAAAGGATTGACGACAGATTTCAGAAGCTTGCAACAGCCTCAATTTCAAAAGAACATCTCAGGTGCAAACTAAAACTACATGCAAGGTAGCTTGGCCAGGACACAGATTTCTCAGAAGCCCCTATACTAATGATTACCCAATCCCCAGAGTTTACTTCTATCACTCAGCACCCCAGGTCTCAAACAGGACCAGCAGAGCCAAACTACCAGATTTCATGTAATATTAATATCAGTGACAATAAAGCTTTGGGCAAAGTCATCCCACACTCCTTTCTTGCAAGATTAGAAGACAGAATCAAGATCTTAAAATCCCCAAAGGCCTGAGACCGAACTAAAATAAACAGGATAGCTCTGAACAGGGACAAAAATAAACAAACCAGAAGATTTCCACTCAACTTCACACACACACAAAGGATGGAGTAACTCACAAAACAAGTATCTGGGAGTTTTGACTATCCAGAATGTATAAACAAGTCAGTGCTATATGCTGCCTTTTTTTTTTTTTTTTTTTAAGATAGTAATGTAAGTAGATGCTTATGCTTTGGTGTCAGGAAAGAGCTGACCAGATCACATCTCAATTATTCAATTTAAGATGTCCCATACTCTCTAGGAGATGCTGAGGGACTGAGAAGACACCTGGAAACCATGTCCATGCATAACTGAGAAAAGAACTGGGACTATTTTGCACGGAGAAAAATTAGTTGGGCAGAGACATCATGCTGTTTTTGTGCACTGAAACAGCTGGCCTGAGGAAGTGGGTAGTTACAGAAGAAAGGAACCAATGGAATGAACTTTCAAGAAGGCAGTCTTCAGCTAAGGTAATCACCAAAGTCCAAAGACATAATGGCATGCCTTCAGAAGTGCAGCAGGTCCTCAAATAATGTCATTTTATTTAAAGTTGTTTCATTTTAACACTGATGAGATGCTATAGGAACTTAAAAATTCTTGTTTATGTCAATTACCTTATGGTAAAAACAATATTCTTTATATCATCATTTCCCTTAAAGTTGCAGAACCTCTTGAAGATATTAAATGAGGACACTTAACAGAGTTCCCTGTTTCTTGGGGAGTTTAAACAGAGGTTGCCTAGCAAGTGTAAAAATGTACTAAAGTTAGAGTAGAACCTCTCTAAAATTCCAGTTCCCCAGTTACCTAATTATTATACCACCCTACTGGCTCATCTGCTGCTATCTCAAAAATGTCCTTTTTTTTTTTGAGCCCTGGCTGGTGGCTCAGTGGATAAGGTGCCGGCCTGTGAACCCAAAGGTTGCTGGTTCAATTCCCAGCCAGGGCACATAACCAGGTTGCAATCCAGGTCTCCAGGCAGGTCTATAGCTGGAGGCAAGTGAAAGGCAACCATACACTGATGTCTCTCTCTCCCTTCCTGCCTCTCTCCCTTCCCCTCTCTCTGAAAATAATAAAATCTTTTTTTTAAAATGTCCTTTTTTGATAGCATGTTCCTAGATCCTAATCACATCAGGCCTGAGCACAGCAAACATCTTCAAGACTGGCTTCCTAACCTCAATGTCTTTCCCCACAGGTCAAGAGCCACCTTCCTTCCTGGCCTATTCTGAGATGGAACTTTACTTTCTAGTGTCCTTTATGTTCATTGACTTGAGCAGGATCTCTCAACACTGGAACTACTGGCATTTTAGACAGAATAATTAATTCTTTGTTGGTGGCAATAACCTGGGCGTTAAGGGATGTTTTAGCAGGATTCCTGCCCTCTACCCACTAGATGTCAGTAGCACCTGCCTCCCAGCTCTGACAAGCAAAAATGTCTTCAGACACCACCAATAGTCTGCTGGAAGGCAAAGCCACACCCTGCTGAGAACTACTCTTCTTGAGGCAAATGGTTAACATCACTGTCTTGTGATTCAAGTTTTTCACTAACTAGATTCTCTACCTTCATCAGTCATGTTCTCTGCTCCAGCCAGGCAAACCTATTTACGATTTTTGACCTGAGACAGACCTCGAAGCTCCCCCTAACGTGCGTTCCTTCCTGCTTCTCCAACACACACAGCAATTCCATCTGGTTACAAACACCATTTCCACTTCAGTAGTCCGTGACCTCCTAGATAAATGCAATTCCTCCCTTCTGGTGCACCTGTCTTTCCTACCCTCTACTAGTTCAAGAATTCTCTCCTTCCTTTTTTAAGGCAACACAGCACCTACCCTGGTTCTCTACGTACTGCTGGTACTCAATAAATATTGACTGCTATTTCTTAGAATGTCACACAGCAGCTCCAATTATACATGCAAACTATATGAAACCCCCTACCAAATACCATTTTAAGAACATAAATGATCATGAGTACACAATTTTGACTGAACTTTACTTTTTCATTTCTAGTTCCAATTTCCCTACAGGACTGAGATTTCACCAAGTCTCACCTCCAAACTACAGCTATCAAAACAATGTAGCTATTGAGATATGACAACCACATCAAAACTTTCTAAAATTAATCAAAAAGCTCTGCCCGATATAAAAGTTATGGGAAAAAAGACCAAGTTTTGACCAAGCTCCCCCCACCCCTTTAATTTTGTAAACCTTGGCAGAGAGAAAAAGATACAAACATGGCTCAATACTTTCAATGTTTCATCAGACACTACTCCACATTGTAATGGGACACACTGGGGGACAGGGTCACCTAAGGACAGTTCCCTCTCCAACCTCCTAAGGTGTTAAGCTTTAAACAACAAAGCGCGTGCGCACACACACTTCAATGCAAAGGAGACAAATCGAAGATAAAACGTTCAAATATATAAATAAACCAGGCCAACTTAAGACTCTCAATGTTCCCCCCAGCTTCATGGACTACCTAATCATTTTATGGGAGGCTCCTACATAACCTAGAGAAACCAAATACCCCAAATCAACTTTACCAAATTCGTATTTTAACTGCTTAATTTTCATCCCAGGATCGTTCCCATACCGATGCATTTTTAATGTTGAAAACAGGAGAGTCAACAATATCTAATCTTGTCCTACCTGAGGGTAGGTGTTCAGTCAGTATTTATAAACTGTATAAACAAATGCTCTAGGAGACCCCATTTGGTTACGGTCCAGCATTCTGCCCACAGGTCTGTAAGTAGCAGCGGCTCCAGAAGCTTTGGCAGGGAAGGTCTGAATCACTGTCATTCTTGGCACTTGGAAGTGCCCTTTGGTTGTTTATAGGTAAATAGCGCTCACCATTACCGCAGACAGGAATTCCCAAACGTCCCAGACTCCCCCATGGCCCAGCAAGGAACACATAATAGGTGGTCAATGAAAGCTGACTGAATGCAATTTTATTGTCAAAGCTGCTAAGGAAAGTTTCCAGAAATCAGCTATCTCTTTACTACTGCTTTTCTTTCAAAATCCATGCCAACAGCTTTCTTTGCCCCACAAGAAATATTTTTCAAACAGGGAGGAAAAGAAGACACAGCAAAGCTGAAGGAACCATGTATGAACCCAAGTGGTTTAAGTGGACCCTTCAGCCCGCTAGGACTCCCCAATACCTGTTCCCCAGCTCTCCATTAACCTTGTGAGTGATCCCCCTCTCTCACCTTTGTGCTTTTTCTCTCTGAAAACCCTACATTCCCACCTTGGGCACACACCGCAGCTGTGTAGCAGGTGGGATCCCCACACCCCACCTCCCCACTCCAGCAGGGACCTACCTCTCCTCCCCTCGACCTGTAGCAGTAGCAGCTTTTCTTCACTGCGGCTGGCTTCTCAAGGAACCAAAACCTTATTTCTTCGTCCGTAAGAGGTACCCCAAATAAAGGACCCCTGAAAGAGGAAGGCCCCTATCAACCCTCCAGTAAGCGAGGGGGACGGTTCGCTGGGCCACCATCCCCCAGTCCTCCTCCTTTCCAAACCCCTGGCCAGGATTCGAGCCCAAGTCCCGCTCCCAAGTGCCCACGCTTCCAAACAAGCTAGAAGCGGATTATACCGGTACCCAACCCGGAGACGGCCCGCGGCGGGTTGGTGCACCTGCACGCCCCTAGCTCCCTCCTCCCCGCGCTAGGGGCGGGGCGCCGCCCTCGCTCGCCGGCCCAGCGCCCCCGGCGCGGGAAGGCGACGGCGGAGAAGCGTTTCTGGGGAAGTTACGGGCTCACCTCTAGGAACCCGGCCAGCAAGGCCAGACACCAAACACCCACCTCCGGGAGGAATGAGCGGAGCCGCACCCTGGTCTCCCCGCCCTTCCGCCTGGGCGGAGGGAGGCGAGCGAGGGGCGCGCGCGCCCGAGCGGGAGCCGGAGGGAGGTAGCACGGCCTCTCCTCCCGCAGGGCCCACCGTCCGCGGCCCAGATGCCCGCGGCGCCCGCCCCTCAAATTGCCCAAAGCGGAACACGCTTCCGGACGCCGGGAGTCATTGGCGGGAGCACCGCCCGGCCCCGCTCGCCATCCGCTACGCCCCTTTTCCGCCCGCTCGCCGCGAGTTCGCGGCCGCAGCCTCCGCTCGGGCCGCGGCGGCGCGGGGAAGGACGCCTGCGTCGCGCCGGCGCGCTCGGGCTCCGGCGCTGCTCCCACCTGCGCCGCGCCAGCCCCGGCCCCGGAGAGGTGCGCACCCACCTTGGGGGGCAGCCCCCGCAGCGCGGCCGCCGAGCCGCGGCTTAGGCTGAGGCGGGAGGAGGCGGCATCACCTGCGGCGGGCGGCGGCTGCTCCGGGACGCAGCGGGGCGGCGGGGGCGCACGGCGCCCAGGACCCTGTTCCCGCGGCCCCGCCCGCGGCGGCCACCTCGAAGCGCGGCGCACGAGCCCGGGCACCTCGGGCGGCGGCAGCGGCGGCGACCGGAGCAGCAGCACATGACTCTGTAACGGGGGGAATTAGACAAAGCGTAACATGGACTCCGGGTCCGTGCAGGCGCTGCGGCTCCGGGACCAACCGCAGCCGGCGAGCTCGGCGACTGGCTCGGCCGCAGCCAATGGGGCGGGCCCGGGCCTCCATGTGATTGCGAGCGCTCTCCCCGGGCAGCCCCGCCGCGCGGCGGAGGGTCGGGGAGCTTCCGCAGCCCAGCGGGCGGGCGGACCCGAGCAGGGTGTGCGGCGAGTTAGGGTGCCCGGGCCCGCGGCTGGCGGCCAGAGGCTGCCAGACACAGAGCAGGTGCACCGGGCCGGGAAGAGCGGCGGCCTCGGTAGCTGTCGCCGAAATACTGTCGAACTCCCGCTTGGGCGGGACGTGGTGCCAAGACAGCCGCTGTCATCAGGGGGAGCGAGAACAACCCCCTTCTTACGTCTATCCGTTGACTGAAACTATTACTATTAAGACTTGGGGAGAAATGAAATAGGAGAAAGTTTGCGTAAAAGTCACGTTAAGGGGCTTCCAACCCTCAGGAGAAAGTACTTACCTAGGATTGGGGGCGCACACAACTTTTACCTTGACGTGAATAGCTTCCCAGCCGCATTTGTTTTGTCTCTGCTATTAAAGATGTAGTGGAGAGTCAGTTCTTGTCATCTGAGTCTACTCTTTTTTTTTTCTTTCTTTTTCCCCTCATTCCTTTTTGACAAAAATGCCTTGCACCTGAAGCAGGCAGATGAAGAAAGGTTGCTGGCCTCTCCTAAGAGGTGTTTTCCACCTTGATATTTTTCCCTCTTGTTTTTGTTGGAAGATTGAAGTACGCTTATTTGCGGTCTTTTTCGTGGTGGGGGAGGAGCAGGGATCAGGAAAAAAGTCAGGAGGGATGTTTGGAATTGTTGGTTTGTAACAAGACAAATGGTTCCAGCCCAATACTTCGATTATCCCCTTCTCTAAACCCATTTCTGTGGACAGTGGGAAGGCTCACCTCTCTTCTGCCAGATTCTCTCCATGTCAGTGAATGTTCAATCAACTTAGCACGGAAAATGTTCCTCATAAGCATGCTGCCCAAAATGTTAACAAGTCCTCGGGAAGGTGTGGGTTCAGATAGAGGGAGGCATTATAGAGATAGGTTTTCTAGGGTTTTCAGGAAAGGCTTCAGAGAGATGGGAGCGATAGAATTGACCCTTGGATGAGCCCTTGTTCCTCAGGCACTGGAAGTAAAGAAGAGCAGCCCTAAGAGGTAAGAGTATGAGCAGAGGGGCCCACACACACTCAGGGAACCATCCTAGACTAGTTAATACATGAGGTTAGGTCGTGAGCCCTCCTGACCTCTTGCCTTCTCACTTGACTGTCCCCTCATGCCTCTCCTATTCCCACACCCAGCCAAGAAGCAGGTGTGTGGGCAGGAGCTGCCTGTTAACATGACCTAATCACAGTACCAGACTTGCTGAGCTGTGAGGTTAAGAACAGTTTTAAAACTAGCATCTGCTGGTGCACTATTTTGATGAAAAACATCTTACTATTATAATTAGAGTGTTTGCTGTCTGTAAAAACACTATTCCATGATTTTATCTTCTCTTGGTTTTAAACTGTAGTTCTAGATTTGAGAGAAAAGTGTTTTCAAGATTGGTATAAATTGAGAAAAGAAAAGTAATATTTGGGAAACCGTCAAATGTGGAGAAACAGGCAATTCTTATACACCATGAATGTAAGGATAAATTGGATACATTTCTTTGGAGGACAATTTGGCAAATTTTGATAAAAATAAATATGTGTGCCCTTTGGCATGGCAATTTTACATCTAAGAATTTACACTTGGAACCTATTTATGCCAAATTTATGTGTTTCAGAAATACACCTGTGTACAAAAATATATGTCCCAGTATATTTATTGCAACATTCTTTGTAATAGTGGAAACATACAACTATGTAAAAACCAAATAAAATCCCAGGTAAGAAACTAGTTAAGCACATTATCCTGGATCTGTAGAAGGAAATCTTAAGAAGCCATTAATAAAAAGAAGATAACCCTGGCTGATGTGGCTCAGTGGATTGAGCACCAGCCTGTGAACCAAAGGGTTGCCAGGTTGATTCCCAGTCAGGGCACATGACTAGGTTGTGGGCCCCTGGCTCAAGGCACGCAGGAGGCAACTACAGACGAATGTTTCTCCCCCTCTCCCTCCCTTCCTGTCTCTCTAAAAATAAATAAAGAAACTTTTTTAAAAGAAATTTTATTTGTACCAACATGGAAGGATTTTTAAAATCTGTAAGTGAAAAAAGCAAATTGCAGAACGATATGAATAGTATGATTCCATTTTTATTTATCTTTCTTTATATACTTGTTATTAACTGTTTGCTTAGAAGATCTGGAAGCATACGTAATAATCACTTAACAGTGGTTATGTTCAGATATGAGATTACCACATCCTGGCTGTTCACTTTCTGTTGAAAAATTTGGTATGTTTGAATTGTTACTATGTTGAGCACATATTGCTTTGATAATAAAAATAATTTTTTAAAGTTTTAAAAGAAATTGGTAAGAGCTGTAGCCATGACAAGTGATGAAAAGATCACTCTGATGATCTTGTCAGTTTCCCCTATTCTCCAAGGAAAACAAATGGGAAGGAGGCAGCAAAGGACAATAACTGATTTGGCATTGGATTCAAAGTTAAGAAATATATAGAAAAGGATTCTGAAGTTGCACTAGACCTGTCTACAGAAATGAGGTGGCAGAAACAGAATAAAGTGTCAAGGAAATTCTCTTCAACAAATCTTTACAAAGCACTTACCATCATTTGCTGAGTTGTTATGTTCAGGAAGGGCAACTGTTTCAGCACATGGTAAATATGTATCACATAGTAAAAGCTACTATGCTTATGATGGGCCAGATAATTCTCTAAATACTTTACATATATTCATGTTTAGTCTTCATAACTGCCCTGTGAGATGTATACTGTCATTGTCCTTTTTTTTTTAGATAAGAAACAAAGGCCTGGAAAGGCTGTATAAGTAGCTCAAGATTACCAAGCTTTAAATGGTAGACCTAGACTTTCAAGGCTGGCAGCCCAGCTCTAGAGATGCAAGTGCTTATAATTCTGTCTAAAAGGATCAAGTCAGATAAAGGCCCTTCTATGTGCATCTCTTTTTACAAAGAATTGTAATTCAAAGTTGAGTTGTGCATATCTAAACTATAAACTATAGCATGTGGCATCAATATATGAATGAATGAATGAATGAATGAATTTTCTATTAGAGAAGAATCTTAGTGCCTTGGAAGAGTAATTTTGCATTCTTCCTTCTTTCATGATGTAGTAGCATGTCCAACATGTGGTAAGCAATATGAATTTCAGTTATCTGTAAACAGGCTGAAAACTTGCAAAGAAATCAAACTATAAATTGATCCCAAATACACTGGCATAGTTTATGAACAATATCATGATTAATTTCTTGTGAAGAAGAGCCCTGAGGGGTCAGGTCTAAATTTGGACACACCTGCATAACCGTACAAAAATAAATGTAGAATATTATTTGCATGGAAAGTGGCAATAATGTTGAAGAGATGCAGAATTTCACATTATTTGAGCCTCTGTCACCTCTGTTGGGTTCTTAAATGAGGTTAACAATACATGTCTCCAGTTATTGTGAGACCAGGGATTAAGTGACAATGGAAATGGCTTAACCAAGTACCTAGAACATAGGTATTTCTCAGCAAATGTTACCTATTACCTGTGTCCACATATTGTAAGTGTGACATGATTTATTAATGTAGTAGGACTATAAATACGACAACTCACATAATTTACAACAGCTGGGAGCTGATCTACAGAAAATGCTTTGAAATTATATAGTAGGGTGCTCAGCCTAAGCAAATGGTAAAAGTAGCCTTCTGCCTTCTCTACCCTTCCAAGACAGTGCACTCACTCCCTTGAAGCAGCTCATCCAGTCATGGAGCTTTGAATTCTCTATGTCGACAACTCTACATTTACATGTCTAGCATAGTTCTCTCCTGAGCTCGAACTTGCAATTCTAACTGCTGACTTGGTTTCCCCCTTAGGCAGCTAATACATGTCTCAAACTTAACAAGTTCAAAAGCAAACTCCTGATTTCTTCTGTTGTACCACCTCCCCCTTTCATTTCCTAGACTTTCAGATTTGGAGGTAGGAAGCCAATTCTCTGCTCATAGCTGAGGAAATTGAAATGCTGGTGACTAGATTAGAAATAAGCAGGTGGAGGGAGGAAAACAGTGTGGAGGAAATGAAACTGGGTGAAGTGTGTGGGTAACTCCATGAGCACTGAGGTAACAAGGGCCAAAGAGGAAGGGAAATTGCCAGACTGCTATACTTAGAAGTAACATGATGAAGTTGAAACCAGAAGAACTAAGGGGATATATTTTAATGAATCACAATGGCAAGAAAGAAATGGACCCAGATCTTCCAAAATGGACTCATAGAGTGAAAAAATTCAGGTGTCCTCTCTAAGTAAGGCAGTGCTTCTTTTAAAGTTTGTGTTTTTTGTGTTTGTTTTTTTTTTAAATAATTTATTTTTAGAGAGAGGGGAAGGGACGGAGAAAGAGGGAGAGAAACACCTAGCGGTTTCAGTGTTACAATGAAGACCTGGCCCCGCAACCCAGGTATGTGCCCTGACCTGGAAGTGAACTGGCGACCTTTTGGTTTGTGAGATGACACGCAAATCTCTGAGCCATACCAGCCAGGGCAGCCAAGCCTTCTTAATTGATAGCCTGGAACTCAGTGGTTCCTTTACTGAATAAAGAGCCCTGGCTAGTGTGACTTGGTTGGTTAGGCATCATCCTGCAAACTGAAAGGTCACAGGTTCGATTCCTGGTCAGGGCATGTGCCTGGGTTGCCAGTTCAGTCCCCATTTAGGATGCCTATAAGAGGCAACCTCTCAATGTTTTGCGCTCACATTGATGTTTTTCTAACATTCCATCCTCTCTCCAGGATCAAAAAATAATAATAATAAATTAAGCATAAAGAAATTACATTTAACCACTTGAGGATCTATATTCATTATCCTCCACCTTCCGACCTGCTACTACTAGGGGTGAACTATGCACAGTTTTATGGAAAACCACTCTTTTCACTTTTGCACTGATCTCATCCAATTTCAAATCAGTTATGATTTGAAGTTATCCAGCAATTATCTCCTTTCACCTATGTCATGGATTTTTTTTAACTCTACTGAATGATTGCCATAGCCACTACAAGAAAAGAAAATGTTTCTCTCATCATAAGGAGTAAAGTGTCTCTTGGACCTTGCTTCCTCTTCCACTTCTCTACTCTCCTTTGCATCTAAATATCTCAGAAGATTTGTTTATATTCACTGTCTCCAATTCCTTTCTTTCTTTTTTTTTTTTTTAATTTTATTGTTGTTGTATTACATCCATCCCCTTTTTGCTCCCCTCT
>PVIW01005473.1:0-52511 GCA_004026585.1 Noctilio leporinus
CAATAAAATTAAAAAAAAAAAAAAAAGAAGAAGAAGCCGAAAGCCTCAACCAGCCAATAACAACTAGTGAAATTAAAGAAGTAATCCAAAATCTCCCAAAGCACAAAAGCCCTGGACTGGATGGATACACAGGTGAATTTTACCAAACATTTAAAGAAGAACGAACTCCTTTCCTTCTCAACCTATACCAAAAAATACAGGAAAAGGGCAGACTCCCAAACTCTTTCTATGAAGCCAATATTATTCTAATCCCAAAACCAGGGCAAAACACAACTAAGAAAGAAAGCTACAGGCCAATATCTCTGATGAACATAGATGCTAAAATACCCAACAAAATAATGGCCAACCGGGTTCAGCAGTATATTACAAAGATCATACAGCATGATCAAGTGGGTTTCATTCCAGGGATGCAAGGATGGTACAACATTCGTGAATCAATAAATGTAATACACCACATCAACAAATTGAAAGACAATAACCATATGATCATATCAATAGATGCTGAAAAGCATTTGATAAAGTACAGCAACCATTTATTTTAAAAACCCTCAGCAAAATGGGAATAGAGGGAGCATATCTCAATATCATAAAGGCCATCTATGAGAAACCTGAAGCCAACATCATACTTAATGGACAAAAACTGAAAGCTTTCCCACTAACATCAGGATGAGACAAGGCTGTCCACTTTCTCCACTTCTATTGAACATTGTCTTGGAAGTTCTAGCTATAGCCATCAGAGAAGAAAAAGGAATCAAAGGCATCCAAATTGGAAAGGAGGAAGTCAAACTGCCATTATTTGCAGATGATATGATAGTGTACATACAAAACCCGATAGGCTCCACCTAAAACTTACTTGACCTAATAAGCAAATTTAGCAAAATAGCTGGGTATAAAATCAATATCCAGAACTCAAAAGTATTTTTGTATACCAATAATGAAACAACAGAAATAGAAGCGAAGAAACAAATCCCATTTTCCATAGCAACAAGAAAAATAAACTACCTAGGAATCAAGTTAACTAAGGAGGTAAAAGACCTGTACTCAGAAAACTACAGAACAATGAAGAAAGAAGTCAAGGAAGATACAAATAAATGGAAGCATACATCATATTCATGGATGGGAAGAATTAACATCATAAAATGTCCATACTACCAAAAGCAATCTACATATTCAATGCAATCCCAATTAAAATACCAATGACAGACTTCACAGAAATAGAAAAAATACTTCTAAATTTATATGGAGCCAAAAACGCCCACGAATAGCCACTGCAATCTTGAGAAAGAAGAACAAGGTAGGAGGAATCACAATATCGGACTTCAAACAATACTACAAGGCTACTGTCATCAAAACAGCTTGGTACAGGCATTAGAACAGACATATAGATCAATGGAACAGTATAGAGAGCCCAGAAATTAACCCAGGACTCTATGGTCAACTGATATTTGACAAAGGGGGAAGGAATATAAAATGGAATAAAAACAGTCTCTTCAACAAATGGTGTTAGGAGAACTGGACAGCAACATGGAGAAAGATAAAACTAGACTACCAACTTATACCATACACCAAAATAAACTCAAGATGGGTAAAGGATTTAAACATAAGCAGTGCCATCATAAAGGTCCTGGAGAAAATATAGGCAGTAAACTTTTGGATATCCTACACAGAAATATGTTTACTGATACTTCACCAAGGACAAAGGAAATAAAAGAACGAATCAACAAATGGGACTATATCAAATTGAAAAGTTTCTGTTCAGCTAAAGAAAATATTAGCAAAATTCAAAAGGAACTGACTGTATGGGAAAACATAATTGCCAATGATACCTCAGACAAGGGTCTGATCTCCAAAATATATAAAGAACTAATGCGACTCAACATCAGGGAGACAGACAGCCCAATTCAAAAATGGGCAAAGGACCTGAACAGACAACTCACTGAGGAAGATATACAAAGGGCCCAGAGGCCTATGAAAGAATGCTCAACATCACTAGCCATCAGAGAGATGCAAATTAAAACTACAATAAGATACCACCTCATACCTGTCAGAATGGCAATCATCAACAAATCAAACAACAAGTTTGATGAGGATGCGGGGCAAAGGGAAGCCTCGTGCACTGTTGGTGGGAATGCAGGTTAGTGCAGCCACTGTGGAAAACAGAATGGGGTTTCCTTAAAAAACTAAAAATGGAACTGCCTTTTGATCCAGCAATTCCACTACTTGGACTATACCCAAGGAATCCTGAAACACCAATTCATAAGAACCTATGTACCCCTATGTTCATAGGAGCACCATTTACAATAGCCAATTGCTGGAAACAGCCTAAGTGCCTATCAGTGGATGATTGGATCAAATACTTTGGTACATTTACACAATGGAATACAGCAGAAAGAAAGAAGGAACTTGTACCCTTTGCAACAACATGGATGGAACTGGAGAGTATTATGCTTAGTGAAATAAGCCAGTCAGTGAAGGACAAATACCATTTGATCTCATCCATTACAGGACAATAATGAACCAAATTAACAACAAGAAAAACAGAACCAAATATATGAATACAATGAATAGGCCTTCAGTGGTTAGGGGGACGGGGGTTGGGATGAGGGCGGAGGAAGAGGCAAGGAAGGGGAGCAGTTTAGACAAGAACTTAGTATAAAGGAACCATGGACAAGGACAACAGGTGGGATTGACTTTGGGAGGAAGAGGGTATGGGGAGGGGGACAGAGGGGAGCAAAAATGGGATGGATGTACTACAAGAAGAATAAAATTTTTACAAAAGAAAAAAAATGAATAAAAGCAACATTAGCTATATACTTATTTTATAAATCTGGATTGTGAACTTCATTTATAAAATTAATCAGTGGGAACAATTAGGTTGTCCTAACAATTGCAAACATTAAAAAAGAAGAAATTTAATGTGACAAATAGGCTTACATCAACTTTAGCATCCACTTTATTTGTTTTACATTATCTGAAAACAAATTTTAGTTTTAAGTGATAAACTTTTATTAATAACACAAAATCAAGGTAACATGTTTGGCAGCCATATTGTATTTCTTCTTTTAAATTCAAAGACAGTTAAGACATTTACAAGCAATCTTTCTTCATGTACTACTGGAGAGCAATGTTTCTTTCATTTTGTGCTTGTCAATATATGTTTATAGAACAAAGCTTAATGTTCTATATTTACCTCTAGATAATTCATTAGATTAACGTTCAGTGGATTTGGTCACATTATTGGAACTTTCAATTTTGCTTCTGATATTTCAGAATCATTGTTTGCCTTCCTTGCTTCAGGTTAATCCCCAAATTTGAGTGGAATGCTGGCAACACCGGCATCCAAATTACTGATAAGAAGATGAACAGGGGAGGGCTCTGGGTAGAGCTTCCTGCCATACCATACTCTGTTTTTGTTTTTGTTTTAATTTAATTTTATTTACAAGTGTAAACAACAAATAAAAAGAAACAAACTCATAGATACAGGAACAGCCTTACAGTTGTTAGATGGAAAATGATAGGGTGGCTTGGTGAAAAAGGTGAAAGGATTAAGCAAAAAACAAAAATAAAAATAAAAGACAACAAAAAAATAAAACCCTCATAGACAACAGTATGTTGATTATGAGAGGGAAAGAGGGGTAGAGAGAGGTAGAAGATATATATAGTAAATGGAATTTTTTTCTAACTGATGAATGGCTGAGGTTGGGCTGAGCAGAAGGGATAAATGGCGATAGAAGGAGACCTGGATTGGAGTGCTGAGCACACAACACAATATACAGATGATGTATTATAGAACTGTACCCCTGAAATCTTTATAATTTTATTAACCCATGTCATCCCAATAAATTCAATAAAAAAACCCAGATTAAATGTTAATATTTGAAAATTTTAAGTTGTAAACAGTTGAAAGAATTAAGTTGTTTTTAGTAACCCCATTTTTGTGTCTTTGTAATTTAAACCTATCTCAAAATTTGAAAATTGGAAAAGGAATGCTTTGTTTCAAAGTTGATGTGCTAATGATATTTACTCCTTTTTTTCCTTTTTAAAAAAAATATATATTTTATTTATTTTGCTATTACAGCTGTCCAATTTTCCTCCCTTTGCCCCTCTCCACCCAGTATCCCATTCCCTCCAGCAATGCCCCGTTCAGTTCATGTCCATGAGTCATGCATATAAGTTCTTTGGCTTCTCTATTTCCTTTGTTCTTAACATCCCCCTGTCTATTCTGTAACCACCAATGTGTACGTTTTTTTGTTTGTTTGTTTGTTTGTTTTTGTCTTTTTAACATCCAGATAATTCACCATTTAATTACTGCCTCTGTCAGCTCTCAAATCATATTAATACAAAGTTTTCTTTTCATTATTCCAAAATGCCTATATTACTTCATTTGTTTAAAGAATTACTAATTTAAGTAATATGAATTACAGTATTACCAAACACATGCAATAATACATTTATACCCATACATATATTTACATATATTCAAAGTACATACTGGATTTTGAAGAGTTAATTAAAAAATTAAAATATGCCAATTGATTACATAATTATTACATGTTAAATTATAGTATTTTAGCTATATTATAGCCAGATTAAGCAGTTTTTTCTTCTTTAATACTTATTTTATTCTGGAATGCTATTTTTGTGAAATATACCGCAGAAGTGGTGTATTGCAGAACTCACTTTTGTGAAAGTTGTCCTAGAGACAGTACCAAACCCATAGTAAAAGAAATGAATTTGGTTTTTGGGTCAGATCCTCCACCTTGCAATAATACAACTCAACTTTATTTTAAGCTATTGAGACTACAGCTTACTCTTTTTGGAGTTTTCCATCTTAAATTATTTATTTATTTAGGCTGTGCACAGTTCTTACTTCTTTTGATACCCTCTGTTTTTCCTCTACATGTGTTTTACAAGTTGAAGTCTTCAGAAATAATGGTATTTGCAGTGCTCAGCTGGTCCCCAGAGTAGAAATTATTATATCTACTAAGTTGAGGTAAAAAATAAAGAGCAGCCCTGGCTGGTGGCTCAATGGAAAGGTGTCGGTCTGCGAACCCAAAGGTTGCTGGTTTGATTCCCCAGTCAGGGCACATAACTGGGTTGCAAGCCAGGTCTCTGGCTAGGTCTGTGGCTGGAGGTAGGTGAAAGGCAATTATACATTGATGTTCTCTCCCTCTCTGCCTTCCTCCCTTCCTCTCTCTAAAAATAATAAATAAAATCTTAAAAAAAAAAACCCTAGGATTTAAATAATTTTGTAGAATAGTATTCTAGCTATTTTTTGAACCTGTGGTTGACTTCCTACATGATCCTAAACTAACCCTTGAACTAATTAAGAGTCTGTTGAGGTAGAGATTAAGTATGTTCACATTTCAATAATACAGTTTATTATAGCATTCATTCTATTCCCTTTCCCAAACATTCCCAGTTTGGGGGTTTTCATAACTGGAAATGTGTATTTCTGCAATTTAATTGAAAGGAATTTCACCTAATTTACATGCTAATATGAAAACATATGTTGTCTATGTACACAAATCATATAGTTTAGTAGTTTGCAAATTCCATCCAAATTGGTTGTCATTCTCAGCATCTTTACTAACCCAAAAATTGACTGACTTCACAAAACACCCATGACCAGTTGGTTGCAATTTAAAACATATATTGCAACAGTGAATAAGAAAGATGGCATGTCTTCTATGTAATTTACATCCACATTTTCTTAGGTTTTTCTTCTTCCTTAACTGCATTTGATTTTTCTGAGTTATTGCAAGTAACCTGATTTTCCCATATTGTGAAATGATTCCAATCTAAGAAAACTTAACCTGCAGTAATGCAGATACAAGTAATATACAAAATTGCACCTTATTTAATAAAATCTATTTATAATAAGATTACTTTAAAGCATCCATAATTTCAAGTTAATTTTTATCCATTCAGCTGCCCTATGTCATTTGATTGGTGCATTTAATCCATTTACCTTTGTACCTGTGTTTCTGTCTGTCTCGCTGTTTCTTCATCCTCTTAAAGCAGACCTTTTAGCATCTCTTACAATGCTGGTTTGGTGGGGATGTATTCTTTTAGATTTCTTTTGTCTGGGAAGCTCCTTACTTCGCCTTCCATTTTGAATGACAGCCTTGCTGGGTAGAGTATTCTTGGTTGAAGATCTTTGTTTTTCATTGCTTGAAATGTATTTTGCCATTCTCTTCTGGCTTGTGTTTGTGTTGAGAAATAAGCTGATAACCTTATGGGAGCCCTCTTGTGTGTTATTAGCTGTTTCTCTCTTGCTGCTTTTAAGATTCTCTCTTTATTGTTGAAATTTGCCATTTTCATGATGATGTGTCTTGGAGTGGGCCTGTTTGGGTTCATCTTCTTTGGGACTCTCTGTGCTTCCTAAGTTTACATGACATTTTCTCTCCTCAAGTTTGAAAAAGTAATGACAGAAAACTTCCCTAAGAGGTTTTCTATCCCTTGCTGTTCCTCTTCTCCTTCTGGTATCCCTATGATACGGATGTTATTATATTTTATGTTTTCCTTCAGCTCTCTTAAAACCTCTTCATTCTTTTTCAGTCTTTTTTCATTTTGTTGCACTGCCTGGGAATTTTTTTTTGTACATTGACCTTAGCTCACTGATCTGATCCTCTGTTTTATCTAGCCTGCTTTTGATTCCTTCTACTGTGTTCTTCAATTCAGAAATGGTATTCTTCATTTCCTCCTGGCTTTTATTGATGGTTTCTATGTGCTTTTTTAATGCTGGTGTAGTTCTCAGTAAGTTACTTGTAGCTTTCCTGGAGTTCTTTGTAGTTCTCCTGGAGTTGTTTGTAGTTTCCCTGGAGCTGTTTGTAGTTTTCTTTGAACTCTCTGAGCTCATTGAACTTCTCTATCATCATTATTTTGAATTCCATCTCTGATAGGGTGCTTGCCTCTATTTCCTTTTGCATTCTTCCTGGGGATTCCTTCTTTCCATTTGCTAAGGGTTTATTTCTTTGTCTCCCCAATTTATGTGGCTCTTGTTTGTTTCTGCTTCTTAGATTGGTCTGCTTTGACTTGCTATCGTAATGGTGTGAGCTTCTGTGGTGTAGAGGTACACTTTTTTTTTTTTTACTTCTTGGATCTGTAGTTGGTGACATCAGCTTGTGTCCCAGTCTGGGCCTAGTCAGCCAGATGGAGACTACCAGAGATCCACTGTCTTTGTCTCCTTTAGTTGTTAATCCAATCAGTCTGTGATTAGTGGTCAGTTTTAGGCACTTCAGTCATGTGATGAGTTGGCCTCTTCTGTTCTGTCTGTGGTAATAAGACTTCTCTCCAGTTGGTGTTCTGTTGTTTTTTTCTGGATGATTTCTCCCCAATTCATTTGTAACCCCAGTTCGGTCTTGAGGAGAGATTGGTGTAGCTCCACTTACTCCTCTGCCACCTTGGTTCTTGATATTTACTTCTAAAAACTTCTATTTTATACTCCTAATGATTTCTTGCTCAATCTAATTTTTATTACTTGGTAGGAAATAATGTAAATTTTATGTAAATTTCAATAGTGCAGTTATAGAAAATCTGATTTCCCACTGATTCTTGTCAAATAGCATCTCAAATATGAAAATGGCCAATCCTTTTGTTTTTTTTCCCCATGTGGATTATAAATTTTGATTTTCAAGCTCTTTCATCACCTTTCTGCTGCTAAAAGTATAGTTATTTTGTGACTTTGCACTTCCAGTCTGTAGAGGGCAGTAATGACACTCTTCACTTGATGTTGCCTGAAGGATCTACCCTGCCATGGCTGAGCTGGACTCTGCATTCAGCTGACTGTATGCATGTATGCTGGGAGCAGCATCACTTCCACAAACATGTCAGCAGACATGCAGCTCAGTTTTTATATGGCTTTCATTACAGAATTGGTCCCTTCTTGATAGAAGATAAAATTTCAATTTCAAGTATATGCTTTGAGACAGCAAGAGAGGAGTTTTAACCTGAGGTTAACCCAGCAGACTTCCTTATGAAAAATTTCATTATATAATATATTTAAATGTATATGTTTTATTGCAACTTAAAGTATACCAAAAAATAAGTTAATAAATGAGAATTTAATACACCAATAGACACTGATATCTTAGATTTAGACAATGCATAGGAATTCTGGGAGGGCATAAGGAATAAAGATCTCATGGGCTTTGGGTCCTCTGTTCCTTCATTTCCCTGGGTATTGACTTTCCTAAGTAGATGGAGGATTGTGAAATACACCCAGATTAGTCATCTTTAGGAAAATTATTTTGAGGCTTACTTTCATGTCCTTTACTACTTCACTGTTGATCAGAGTCAGAATTTAAAAACTTGATTATTGTACACCAACAATGAAACATTGGAGATAGAAACAACAGCAACAACAACAACAACCACCAACAGTTACTATAGCAACAAGAAAAATAAAGGTCCTAGGAATAAACTTAACCAAGGATATAAAAGACTTATACTCAGAAAACCACAGAACACTGAAGAAATAAATTTAGGAAGATACAAATAAATGAAAACATATACCATATTCATGGATGGGAAGAAATAACATCATTAAAATGTCCATATTACCCAAAGTAATTTATAGATTCAACACAATCCCTATTAAAATACTGGTGATGTATTTCACAGATCTAGAACAAATACTTCAAAAATTTATATGGACCCAAAAATGACCACAAATAGCCACAGTAATCTTGAGAAAATAAAAAAAGTGGGAGGAATCACAATACTGGATATTAAACTATACTATAAGGCCACCTTAATCAAACAGTCTGGTGTTGGCATAAGAATAGACATAAGAGAATAATGAAACAGAACAGAGAGCCTAGAAATGAACCTAGTTCTCTGTAGTCAACTACTGTTCAATGAAGGGGGAAGGAGCATAAAATGGAGTGGAAATAGTCCCTTCAACAAGTGGTGTTGGGAGAAATGGACAGGGACATGCAAAAAACAAACAAACAAACAAAAACAAGCTATAACACCAATTTATACCATACACCAGAATAAACTCAAGACAGATAAAGGACGTAAACATAAGTCATAACACCATAAAAATCCTAGAGGAAAACATAGCCAGTAACATTTAAGATATCCCAGGCAGGAATATTTTCACCAACACTTCTCTAAGGGCAAGCGAAATAAAGGAATAAATAAACACATGGGACTACACCAGACTAAAAAGTTTCTGTTCACCTAGAGAAAATATTAGCAAAATGAAAAGGGAACAAACCATATGGGAAAACATATATGCCAATGATAACCTCAGACAAGGGTTTGATCTCTAAAATATATAAAGAAATTATATGACTGAACATCAGGGAGAAAGGCAGCCCAATTAAAATGGACCTGAACAAACACTTCTTTGAGAAGGACATTCAAAGGGCCCATAGGCATATGAAAGAATGCTCATCATCAGAGAGTTGCAAATTAAAACCACAATGAGATACCACCTCACACATGTCAGAATGGCCATTGTTAATAAATCAACAAACAACAAGTGCTGGTGAGGGTGTGGAGAAAAGGGAACACTTGTACAGTGTTGGTGGGAATGTAGACAGATGCATCCACTTTGAAAAACAGTATGAAATTTCCTCAAAAAACTAAAAATGAAACTGGCTTTTGATCCAGCAATTCCACTGCTGGGATTATACCTTAAGAACCCTGAAACACCAATTCAGAAGGACCTATGTATCAATATGTTCATAGCAGTGCTATTTACAATAGCCAAATACTGGAAACAGCCTAAGTGCTCATCAGTGGAGGAGTGGATCAAAAAACTGTGGTACATTTACACAATGGAATACTACACAGCAGAAATAAAGAAGAAACTCCTACCTTTTGCAATAGCTTGGATAAAACTGGAGAGTATTATGCTTAGTGAAATAAGCCAGGCAGTGAAAGACAAATACCATATGATCTCACATAATACAGGACAATAATGAACAAAACAAACAAACAAGGAAAATATAATCAGCAGGATGGAAACAAGAAATAGACTGACACTGTCCAGTGGGGAAGGTAGAGGGAGAGAAAGGGGGAAAGAAGGTGAAGAGTTTAGTCAAGGAACTCATGGACATGGACAACATGTGGGGATTGACTGTGGAAGAGGGGATGCAGTGGGTGGGTCAGGGAAGAACAACAAGAGAAAAATGGGACAATTGTAGTAAAACAATAATAAATTAAAGGAAAAAAAAAGAACATTCATCTCCCACACAGATGTCCATCACCTACTCAGAAATACTAAGTGGTGGACTGCAGGTACCATCAACTTGAATCCAGACAACAGATGAGTGGTTCCCAGAGTTGGGGTGAAGGGTACATGGGGTGATGAAAATGTCATGGAATGTAATGTAATGAAAGCTAATGAATTATATGCTTAAAAATAGTTAAAATCATGAATTTCTTGTAATGTGATTTTTACCTCTATGACAACAAAAATATATAAATCCAAAAATAAAAGGTGTAAAACAAGTAGCAGTGAGAAAAAGTTCTAATTCACTGTTAAAATCATCTATCTATTGGCCTATTGGCTGTAAGTATTAAAGTTTTGAACTAAAAAATAATAATTATTTTCTTTTTAGTCATAAAAATAATGGAATATTCAGATAACTTAAACAAAGGAATTACAAGACTTAATTTGTTGAAAAATATAAAATATGTGCAGAAATTAAACACCAAAAATAAATGGAAAGACATTCTATATTAATAGATTAGAAGACAATTGAAGATGGCAGTACTCCCCAAATTGTTTTACATATTCAACAAAATCTGTAATAAAAATCCAACTGCTTTTTATGTTAGAAGAAATTGGCAACTGATTTTATTTTATTTTTATTTTATCGTTGTTGTATTACACCCATCCCCCGTACACTCCCTTCTTTCCCCTTCCACACTCACCCACTCACCCCCAAAGTCATTCCCACATGTTCATGTACATGGTTCTTCCATGCTAGTTCCTTGACTAAACTGCTCCCCTCCTTAGTTTCCTCCTCCCACATCCCCCCTCCACTCTACCATTTGCCCAGTGAAGGTCTATTCATTGTATTCATATATCTGGTTCTGTTTTGCTTATTGTTTGTTTTGTTCATTATTGTCCTATAACGGGTAAGATCATAAGGTATTTGTCTTTCATTGACAAGCTTATTTCACTAAGCATAACTTTCTAGTTCCATTCATATTGTTGCAAAGGGTACAAGCTCCTTCTTTCTTTCTGCTGTATAGTATTCCATTGTGTAAATATACCACAGCTTTTTGATCCAATCATACACTGATGGGCACTTATGCTACTTCCAGCACTTGGACATTGTAAATAGGGCTGCTATGAACATAGGGGTACATAGGTTCTTATGAATTGGTATTTCAGGGTTCTTCCAATATAGTCCTAGTAGTGGAACTTCTGGATCCAAAGGCAGTTCCATTTTTAGTTTTTTAAGGAAACTCCAGACAGTCTTCCTTAGTGGCTGCACCAGCCTGCATTCCCACCAACAGTGCACGAGGGTTCCCTTTGCCCCACATTCTCACCAACACTTGTTGTCTATTGATTTGTTGATGATGGTCATTCTGACAGGTACGAGGTGGTATCTCATTGTGGTTTTAATTCACAACTCTCTGATGGCTAATGATGTTGAGCATTCTTTCATATGCCTCTGGGCCCTTTGTATGTCTTCCTCAGTGAGTTGTCTGTTCAGGTCCTTTGCCCATTTTCCGATTGGGCTGTCTGATTCCCTGGTGTTGAGTTGCATAAGTTTATATATTTTGGAGATCAAACCCTTGTCTGAGGTATCATTGGCAAATATGTTTTCCCATATAGTTGGTTCCCTTTTAATTTTTGTTTTTTTCTTTAGCTGAACAGAAACTTTTCAGTTTGATATAGTCCCAATTGTTTATTTGTTCTTTTATTTCCTTTGCCCTTGGTAAATTATCAGTAAACATATTTTGGTGTAGGATATCAAAAAGTTTACTGCCTATATTTTCCTCTAGGAATTTTATGGTGACACTGCTTATGTTTAAAACCTTTATCCATCTTAAGTTTATCTTGGTGTATGATGTAAGTTGGTGGTCTACTTTTATCTTTTTTGCATGTTGCTATCAAGTTCTCCCAAGACCACTTGTTGAAGAGACTGTTTTTACTCCATTTTATGTTCCTTTCCCCTTTGTGAAATATTAGTTGACCATAGAGTCCTGGGTTAATTTCTGGGCTCTCTATTCTGTTCCATTGATCTATATGTCTATTCTTATGCCAGTACCAGATAGTTTTGATGACAGTAACCTTGTAGTATTGTTTGAAGTCCGGTATTGTGATTCCTCCTACCTTGGTCTTCTTTCTCAAGATTGCTGTGGCTATTTGTGGGCGTTTTTGGCTCCATATGAATTTTTTTTTTAAATTTTATTGTTGTTGTATTGCATCCATCCCCTTTTTGCTCCCCTCTGTCCCCCTCCCCACCCACCCATTCCCCCCAAAGTCAATCCCACCTGTTGTCCATGTCCATGGTTCCTTTATACTAGGTTCTGGTCTAAGCTGCTCCCCTTCTTTGCCTCTGCCTCCTCCCTCCCCCCAACCCCTTTCCCCCTGACCACTGAGGCCTATTCATTGTATTCATATACTTGGTTCTGTTTTGCTTGTTGTTAGTTTCATTCATTATTTTCCCGTAATAGGTGAGATCATATGATATTTGTCCTTCACTGACTGGCTTATTTCACTAAGCATAATACTCTCCAGTTCCATCCATGTTGTTGCAAAGGGTACAAGTTCCTTCTTTCTTTCTGCTATATAGTATTCCATTGCATAAATGTACCAAAGTTTTTTGATCCAATCATCCACTGATGGGCACTTAGGCTGTTTCCAGCACTTGGCTATTGTAAATTTTTAAAGTATTTTTTCTATTTCTGTGAAGTCTGTCATTGGTCTTTTAATTGGGATTGCATTAAATCTGCAGATTGCTTTGGGTAGTATGGACATTTGAATGATGTTAATTCTTCCCATCCATGAACATGGTGTATGCTTCCATTTATTTGTATCTTCCTTGATTTCTTTCTTCATTGTTCTGTAGTCTTCTGAGTACAGGTCTTTTACCTCCTTAGTTAAGTTGATTCCTAGGTACTTTATTTTCTTGTTGCTATGGTGAATGGGATTTGTTTTTTCGCTTCTATTCCTGTTGTTTCATTATTGGTATACAAAAATGCTTTTGATTTCTGGATATTGACTTTATACCCAGCTATTTTGCTAAATTTGCTTATTAGGTGGAGTAAGTTTTAGGTGGAGCCTATCGGGTTTTGTATGTACACTATCATATCATCTGCAAATAATGACAGTTTGACTTCCTCCTTTCCAATTTGGATACCTTGGATTCCTTTTTCTTCTCTGATGGCTATGGCTAGAACTCCCAAGATGATTTTGAACAGAAGTGGTGAAAGTGGACAGCCTTGTCTCATTCCTCATCATAGGGGGAAAGGTTTTGGTTTTTGTTCATTAAGTATGATGTTGGCTTCAGGATTCTCATACATGGCCTTTATGATGTTGAGGTATGCTCCCTTTATTCCCATTTTGCTGAGGGTTTTTATCATAAATGGTTGCTGTACTTTATCAAATGCTTTTTCAGCATCTATTGATATGATCATATGGTCTTTCAGTTTGTTGATATGTTGTATTACATTTATTGATTTACGAATGTTGTACCATCCTTGCATCCCTGGAATGAAACCATTTGATCATGGTGTATGATCTTTGTAATGTAGTGCTGAATCTGGTTGGCCAATATTTTGTTGAGAATCTTAGCATCTATGTTTATCAGAGATATTGACCTATTGCTTTCTTTCTTAGTTGTGTCTTGACCTGGTTTTGGGATTAGAATAACATTGGCCTCATAGAAAGAGTTTGGGAGTCTTCCCTCTTTCTGTATTTTTTGGTATAGGTTGAGAAGGATAGGAGTTAGTTTTTCTTTAAAATGTTTGGTAAAATTCACCTGTGTATCCATCTGGCTTTTGTGCTTTGGGAGATTTTGGATTACTTCTTTAATTTCACTAGTTGTTATTGTCCTATTCAGGCTTTCTGCTTCTCCTGTATTCACTTTTGGTACATTATATATTTCCGGAAATGTGTCCATTTCATCCAAGTTGACATATTTCTTGTCATATATTTGTTTGTAATAATTTCTTACAATCTTTTGTATTTCTGAGGTATCAGTTGTGATTTCTCCTCTCTCAGTTCTGATTTTGCTTATTTGGGTCCCCTCTCTCTTTTTCTTGATGAATCTGGATAAAGGTTTGTCAATTTTGTTTATTTTTTTCTAAGAACCAGCTCCTGGACTTGTTGATTTTTTGAATTGTAGTTTGAGTCTCTAGGTTATTTAGTTCTGCTCTGATCTTGATGATTTCCTTCTACTTGCTCTGGGCTTTGTTTTTGTTGCTCCTCAAGTTCTTGTAACTTTATGGTTAGGTTGTTTGTATAAATTTCTTGTGACCTTCTTAGGTATACCTGTATTGCTATAAATTTCCCTCTGAGGACTTCCTTTGCTGTGTCCCATAGGTTTTGGACTGTTGTGTGTTGATTATTATTTGTTTCCAGAAACTTTGTGATTTCATCTTTGATCTCATTGTTAACCCATTCATTACTTAAAAGCATGTTATTCAGTCTCCATGAGTTAGAGTGTTTTTGATTTTTTCCCTTGAAATTGGTTTCTAGTTTCAAGCAATTGTGATCTGAGAAGATGCTTTGTATGATTTCAATTTTCCTGTATTTGTGGAGGCTTGTCTTGTGACATACCATGTGGTCTAACTTAGAGAATGTTCCACGTGCATTTGAAAAGAATGTGTATTTCGCGTTTTTTGGGGTGAAAGGTTCTGTGTATATCAGTTAGGTCCATTTCCTCTAGAGGGTTGTTCAATGCCACAGTCTCCTTGGTGTTTTTTTTTTTTTTTTTGGAATGTCCATTGTTGATAATGGGGTATTAAAATTCCCTACTATTAGTGCGTTGCTATCTATATCCTTCTTGAAGTCCTCCAAGATTTTCCTTATATATTTCGGGGGTCCTTCATTGGGTGCATATATGTCTACCAGAATTATTTCTTCTTAATGGATTGTTCCCTTAACTATTATGACCTGTCCTTCTTTATCTCTTTTTATGGCCTTCATCATAAAATCTATTTAGTCTAAAATTATTATTGCTATTTCAGCCTTTGTTTTTTATGTCCATTTGCTTGATATATATTTTTCCATCTCTTCACTTTCAATTTGTGTTGATCTTTTGTTCTGAGGTGGTCTCTTGAAGACAGCATATATGTGGGTCATGCTTTGTTATCCATTTGGCTACCCTCTGTCTTTTGATTGGCACATTTAATCCGTTTACATTTAAGGTTATTATTAATTGATACTTATTCATTGCCATTTTCCCACTTTGTACCTGTGTTCCTCTTTGACTCTCTCTGTTTCTTTCTTTCTTCTTCTTCTTCTTTTTTTTTAAAGCAGACCATTTAGTATTTCTTTCAATGCTGGTTTGGTAGAGATGTATTCTTTTAGTCTTCTTTTGTCTGGGAAACTCCTTATTTCTCCTTCCATTTTGAATGAGAGCCGTGCTGGGTAGAGTATTCTTGGGTGCAGGCCTTTGTTTACCATTACTTGAAATATTTTTTGCCATTCTCTTCTGGCTTGAATTGTTTCTGATAAATAATCATTTGATAGCCTTATTAGAGCCCCCTTATATGTTATTTGCTGTTTCTCTCTTGATGCTTTTAGGATTCTCTCTTTATCTTGAAATTTGCCATTTTAATTATAATGTGTCTAGGAGTTGGTCTGTTTGGGTTGATCTTCATTGGGACCCTCTGTGCTTCCTGAACCTGAGTAATGTTTTCATTCATCATATTAGGGAAATTTTCTATCATTACTTTTTTGAACAGGTTTTCCATTCCTTGTTTCCCTTCTCCTTCTGGTATCCCTATGGTATGGACATTATTGCATTTCATGTTGTCCTGCAACTCTCTTAAAACCTCTTCATTCTTGTTCAGCCTCTTTTCTTTCTCTTGTACTATCTTTGAATATTTGTCTACACTGTCCTCCAACTTGCTGATCTGGTCCTTTTCTTCCTCTAGCCTAGTGTTGATTCCTTCTACTGTGTTCTTCAATTCAGAAATTGTATTCTTCATTTCTTCCTGGCTCCTACTGATAGTTTCTTTTTGATGCTGTTGTAGCTCTCAGTAAGTTCCTTGTGACTTCCCTGGAGTTCTTTGTAGTTCCCCTGGAGTTGTTTACAGTTTTCTTTGAGCTGGCTGAGCTCATTGAGCTTCTCTATCATCATTCTTTTGAATTCCATATCTGATAGTTTGTTTGCCTCTGTCTCATTTAGTGATCTTTCTGGGGATTCTTTCTTTCCTTTTGGTGATGGACTGATTCATTTTCCCCCCATTTTGGGTGTCTGCTGTTGCTTGTTTTTTTCTTGGATTAATCTGCTTTACTTCCCTGCCTTTGTAGAGCACCCTTCTGTTAGGAGATTTGTGGAGTTCAGTGTTGCAGTCTCCTACATTTTCTCCACTTGTTGCTCTTGAAGTGGCCTTTATGTTGTTAACTTGGACTCTCTGGTTGTATTTTGGATTGGTTGTGTATGTTCCTCCTTTCCTTCCAGTTGGCTGATTGAGAGACACGCCCTCTATCCTTTCTCATACACCGTTTTTGAGCTGCTCCTAAAACAGAACCACCAGTCCAGACAAAATAACCAGACCTTCAGAGATATCTTTCTCTTTTAAATCCCATTTTGACTGCCTATGAACATAACTATATACCCATTCCCTGCAAGGTAACCCCCACTCTTAATCATACCCTCAGCTGAAACTGAGCCAGTCTTAATAGGGACGTAGATATATTAAGACTGTTGTATGAGGGGAAAAAATTACTAAGTTGACTGAAGTATAGGTAGTTTTGAAGGGTGCTGAGTAGTAGCAAAGAGCAGAGATATGAGAGAGAAAACCAATTTATCTATTCTAAAGAAATGAGGAGAGTAAGAATCAGAAAGCCTCAAGTACGGGTGAGCAGAATAAGTCTATATAAATAGTTGCTGTATCTACCTCCTTGTTCACCCTTAATGATCCCTGATTGGTCCAGGTGGAGCTAGGACCTGTGTACTTTTAGTAGAAAGAAAAAAAAAAAAAAAAAAAAAAGGAAAAAAAGAGAAAGGGTTTAGGTGGCTGGGGAGGGGAAGAATACTTAGACTGAGGACTGGGAATGAGTTGTAGCAGGAGAGAGAGTGGATTTTTTTTTTTTTTTTTGTAATTTCTAAGGTATTTATTAACACACATTTTACCATATTTCAAAACTTTCAATAGTATATACTTGTAGAGGAATTCAAACAACATAGGATTATCAAGATTACTAAGTGAAAGTCCCCATTTAACTTCTAATATTTTCCCTGTCCTGGCCCTTGATTCTATTCTTTTCCCTAAAGGTAATGATCGTAAGCATTTCTGTTGGATCTCTTTACTTATTCATCTCCCCCATTATACTGTGAGTTTTTTGAGTTGGTCTCTAGTCCCACAGGCCATCAATAAATATTTGATGAACAAATAAATGACTGAATAATGAATAATCAACTAATACAGAGCAAATGAAATAGCTTTAAGAAAATATTCACTGTTATGTAAACTTGTTAAGATGTTACCTATCTCAATCCACTCTTTTTAAACTCTTGTTTAAACTCTTGTTTAAAAAGAGTGAGGGGAGGGTCTTGGGTATTTAGGTGGATTGAGATAGGGGAGGAGTAAAAATATGTAAATTGGGATACACTATGGTATAAACAGTATTTACTTAAAATGCACTAATTGTGAGGGTTGGAAGTAACTTTTGAAAAGGATATGTTAACAATTAATAGTTAATGTGCTGCTTTGGATGTGCCTCCTTCGGTAGTGGATTATGTGGAGTGAAAGGCAAATCTTACTGCTTATGTGTCAATTCCTACCATGGGAAGCATCGCTGTTTCCAATAAATATTGCTGAAGACCAAAAAAAAAAAAAAAGGACCTCTGTGTACCTGAGGTACTTGAGATTAGCAGCAATCCATTTCCTGAGTCTGCCTCTTTTTCTTGGTCAGGACTCTTCAGCCTACAGTCTAGCTGTGTGGTCTTGGAGTGTCAGGGCCTATGGCTGTCACAGTCAGGGCTGATTCTGAGTATCAGCCCTTAGGTAGGCTGGGCCTCCAGTAGCCTAGCTGGGTTTCAGTGCTGCCGGTGTTTTGGGACCCTCCCTTCTCTGCTTCCCTGTGAAGTCCAGTAGGGTGCTTCTGTGATGTCTATGGCTGCTACTCCCACTCCAGCTCCTGGAGGAGGTTCCTTCCTGTGATGGGCACTTGGCTCCCCTGCTGTGCGGCCTGCAACCTTGCTGGCTCCTGTGATGACTGGCCCTATCCCTGCAGCTCCCGGGTGTGGCAGCCCGTGTCCACCAACAGTGCCTAGGGTCTGCCAACAGTGCCCAGCTCCCCCGGGCGAGGGCCAACCCTTGAGGCAGTCCAGCTCTCCGAGGAGTCCTTCATGCTGCCTCTGTGATGCACGCCTGGCTCCCCAGAGCATCTGCAGCACAGCCTTTGTTGCCTGCAGTGGGCGGGTCAGTTGCCCCAGCTGCAGGTTCCTGGCTCACAGTTTGGAGTTTCCATGGGAGCCTGTAGGCCAGTGAGGGTGCACGGGGCTAGGCCTACCCCCTCGCGAGGGCTTCAACCTGCTCTTTCCCTGGTGGCCCAGCAGCACCGTTTTAGGTCCTCTCGCTGTTCCCGCTGGTGCACTTCCCTGCTCCTCAGCTCCTGCTCCTGGCAGGTCTCTTTTATCCTCCACCTCTGGCTCAGTTAGGAGCTTCCTCTCTCAGTCTCTGGAGCAAGGCTCTCACACAGTCCCTCCCCTGCAGGAGTTCAATTCCTCATTCTCTCCTGCATTTGCCTTCATTGCCCACACTTCACTGCTCAGATTTCTAGTCTCCTGGGACCCTGGAGCTGGCTTCAGTTAGGGACGCCCCTCTGAGTAGAGCCAACACTGCCCAGAGCCAACTTCGGCCCGCAGGCTGGTTTGGAACTATCTCATCTGCTCTTCTGTAGGTCTCTGTTGCCTCTGGGCTGTGCTCCCCTGAGTCCAGATGCTTACAGCTCCAATTCGTAGGGACCTGCAGACATCTCATGCTCCCTATCCTGTCCTCCAGCTATTCTGGAGAATGCCATCAGCACTGCTCTCTACTCTGTCGCCATCTTTACTCCTACATTTATTTATTTTTAACAAACATTTCATTTATTATTTTCAGATAGAAGGGAAGGGAAAGAGGCAGAAAGGGAGAGAAACATCCACGTATGTTTGCCTTTCACCTGCCTCCAGCTGGGGACCTGGCTGGAGACCTGGCTTGCAACCTGGGTATGTGTTCTGGCTGGGAATTTTTTTTTTTTTAATTTATTTTTTAAATTTTATTGTTGTTGTATTACATCCATCCCCTTTGGGAATTGAACCAGCAAACTTTGGGTTCGCAGGCCAGTGCCTATCCACTGTGCCACCAGCCAGGGAAAAAGTTTTTGTTTTATAGACTTTCTTCAGAGTACCTTGTAAGAGGCAGAATTGGTGTAATACAGGATAGTTTGTTTTTAGGTCTCTGTGTCCATATTTGATTAATATACCGGAGACCTGAAGCCATATTTAAAAGCACCACCATGCCTGTCTTGGAAATATATCCATAATTTGGGCCATTTCTACAGTCTAACCTGAAGACTGTGTCCCTTCTAAGAAGAGGTCTAGAAAGTAGGCACCCGGATGGGCGATGGAGAAGGTGGTCTCTTGGCTGCTCCCTCTCTCGCTGTGCATGGGAACAGTCCTCTGCAACAAAGGATGTATACCCAGGTGAGGGTGAGGAGCAAGGAGGCTAAATGGAGAAGAGAGAATGTTGAGGACAGGCTGAGAGTGGAGGGAGAGCAGCAAGATATTGCTCCAAGGTTTGTCAGGTGGGCAAAAAGGAAAACATGATAAAAGAAAAAGAAAAAAAGAAGAAATATCAGAAAGAGAAAACAGGGATCTGGAGATGGGTGTTCCTGAGCTCACCAGAGCTCTGAGATGACACAAGTTTAGGGCTGACCTGGTGTAGTGCTCTCTGGCTAGAAAGAGGGAGGTTCTTCTACATATTTCCAGCAATTACATAGAGGGGCATGAGGTTTGTGAGTAAACAGTAATATGAATAAAATAAAAATCAGTAAGTGCTCAGGGTCCAAAACTCACTCCAGACATGACCTCATCAGAAGTATGCTCTCCATCCTGGTATGAACTGAATACTTAAAACAGAATGTTCATATCAAGGGGCCCTAAAATAGAGATGGGGGTTCTTGGGGAAGTCAGTTCAGGTTAGGACTTTTGGACTTTGGGGCTTGCCATAGAAGCACATTCTGAAGCTCCCCCCACCCTCCCACCCCTCCTTATTTCCATGCCAACACTTACCTCCTTTTCATCACCAGGAAGGACCTGGACCTGACCAATCACTTTTGAAGGAGCTAGCACATCATGTTAAGTAACCAATGAGAAAAGTTTATTATGTTCCAGCTTGTGGTTTTTGCCTTTATAGCTCTGGCTCTCTTTGTCTCTCCCCAGCACAGTTCAGGCTTTCCTCTGAAACCATGTGTCCTGGATTCAAATCCTTTAGACCCTAATAAACTTTTAAACTGTTTTGCAGCTGTAGATATTTATTTATTTGTTTATTTAAGATTTTATTTATTTTTAGAGAAAGGGGAAGGGAGGGAGAAAGAGAAGGAGAGAAACACCAGTGTGTGTTTGCCTCTCACACACTCTCAACTGGGTACCCAGCCCCACAACCCAAGCATATGCCCTGACCAGAAACTGAACTGGTGACCCTTTGGTTCACAGGTCAGCGCTAAATCCACCAAGCTTCACCAACTAGAGCCACAGATCTTTATTGGTTGACACTGGGAAGTGCTAGAGTGAGCCTTCTCTGGGTCGGAATTCCCCCTGGGTAGTCAGGTTCTAACCCTGTGAAGTGTGTGGGGTGGACCACCTCCATGGATACTAAGCCTGGCTGCTGGCACAAGGAGCTGGAAGCCTAGGGAGGGTTATAAACCTGGGAATCTGATGGTCTTGTTACTATTATGGAGCCTGGCAGGGCCCAGGGAAGTCTACCACTTTGTTCTGCTAACAAGAGCTAATTACGAAAGCAGAGGATCTGTGTGTCATCATCCTCAGCATGAGTCCGCATTCAGTTCTTAAACTTTAGTCACTGGATATCCATGGAGCCTCTGTTCCATCAAGTCCTGCCAAAAGGGAAAGGTGCATGTAGTACAAAGCTGGTCATTCCAGGACTGCTCCCTGTTCTCATGAGGCACGCAGTTGGGGTTGGGGACAGAGGCATAAATGCAAACAGTATGACATGTATAGTGTTCAAGGAAATTAGGAGATTGGCTCTTATTTTACATGTGTGGCTAGGGCCAGCTGGGGGATGGGGAGCAGTGACGGGAGAGTCAGAGATGGCTTTTCAAAGAAGGAAATACACACTAGGCTGTGGGAGTATAACTGGGTTTCAACATCTATCATAGTCCCTACACATAAAGGTGAAGAGGTGGATAAAGTAAGCGTGTTTCTGGCAGAAAGCACCTACAGGAGAAGGCAGAGCATAGTGCGTTCTGGGAGTCATGTATGTATGTGTGTGCATGTTGAAGAGTTAGATTGCATATTAAGCATTGCCTTCACTTATTTAGTTAGCTACATTCTTCCTCACAAGAATGAAATGTATGCTTCTCTGCTGCCTTTTAGCCTGGCTTGGACTGATCAGACAGATGGATTGGAGTCCATCCACTTGGAAGAGATACATTTTAGACCCTCATAAAAGACTCACACCAGCCACCCACAAGGCTCAGAGTGAAGGGAGGCCATCAATTTGTACTTTAGTTACAGAAACTCTATTATTTTAAGCAATACATGTGTAATACATGCATTTTCCACAGATAAAAAGAGAGCAAATTTGACCTTCTTTTAAGTGACATACTTATTCTTACACCTTTGACAGTACTTCACATATAAATTATCTTCTTTGATTCTGACCTCTTTTATTTTTCTCCTGAGGGCAACAAAAAGTAGAAAAAATGTATTTTTAAAATCTGCTGATTTATAATTGGACTGTTGATTTGGAAGTTACTTAAGATATTTTCTTAATCTTTTTCAGTCAATCAACATCAGACAAGAATTCCTGACCCAGAATAAATCTTTGACAGGTACAATCGATATTGCAAAGTAGCAGATGTGGGCACTTAACAGTATATTTTGTAAACTAATTGATTTATAAAACCACTTGCATGGGTACCCAAATAAATCAATTCCTATAATTTGCTGGGACAGGGTGATGGTATTCTGAGAACAGCTTGTGCTTGACCAGGAGTCTGGAGGAAGAGGGATACAAATAAGACCCACATTCTACACCTGATTGTGCCACTCTGTGAAACTCACATTGGCCCCTGGAGCTTCCTCTGTAAGATGAGGACATCAGCACCATTGTCTGCAGTTTGGAATACATGGTAAAGCAGTTTTCAAAGGTTTTAATCACTTTCACACACTGTGAGCTTGTTTTTCATAGTGGTCCTTTGAATGAGCTAGACCATGATGTAGCACTTGTAATAATGATCATTTTAAAATGAAAAAAAGGAATGAGAAGTCCAGAGAAGTTCTGAGGCATGCTCAAAGCTACAGGGTCCATGTAGGGTCTCCACGTGCTGCTGCCATCTGGAGCTTTGGAGACACCTGCCATTGTTTGTTGTTCGGAGGGAATTCCTATATGGAAGCAGGGGTGTACTCAGCCCTCAGGCCTGGTAGCTCAACATTATTAGCACAATCCTTCCCTAGGCAGGCAAAGGAGATTAAGGCAGCAAGCGAGAACTTTAATAAAGTAACATGTAATTCTAAGTTTAAAACAGAGCTTATTTTTCTAACTTTATAATGGTTATAATCACCAAAATTTGCATCCCTCAGATACAAGTTTGCTTCTAATGGCAGAGTGGCTTTCTTCATCAAAATTAAAGTCAGACAAAAGTTAAAAAAATAAAAATAATTTAACTTAGTCAATAATTTGGCATTTTTCTGTTGTTGTTTTTTAATATGAGCATTATTGAGATGTAATTCACATGCCACATAATTGATCCACTTAAAATGTATAATTTCATGGCTCTTAGTATATTCACAGAGTTCTGCAAACACCCACAACCAAATTTAGAACATTTCATTACCCAAAAACAATCCTGTAATCATTATCAATCATTTTCATTTCCTCTCACACTTCCTCCCTCTCACCAGCCGTTGGCAATTACTAATCCAAATTGTCTCTATAGATTTTCAAATTATGAACATTTTACATAAATGGAATTACACAATATATCACCTTTTGTATCTAGCTACTTCTACTTAAAACATTTTCAAGGTTTATCTATATTACAGTGTAATTGAAAGTGGGTCCGGCTGTTTGCAGCTTTGAAAGCCAATACTCATGAGACAGGTGCTGGTGTAATGGAAAGTGGTTTATTCAGATACTGACCACCTGCACCTGATGGGGGAACGCATGCCTCAAAGCCTATGTTACTAATCTCAACTCAGGCAGAGGCTTTTATAAGGATGGAAACGGAAAGTAGAACAAATAAACCAGGGGTAGGGGACCTCCTGTGAAGGGGGTATCTGGGAAGGAATGGGAATCTTCAGCTTCCTCCCCTCATGTTGGTGCAATTTTTCTTCAAACAGAACTTGTAGATTTACCGCAAGCGCTGGATCCTCATAGCTGGTGCCAAGCAGCTTTTTTCCCCCCACCCAAACAGACTTCTCTAATCTGTAATCAGAACAAAATAAAACAAATAAACAAAAAAAGTGGGCTAGATAGGGAATGAAAACAGAGGGTTTTAGTTATACCCTCTAAAGAAACAGAGGGTTGACAACAGTCTTGAGAAGCAAAGTAAAATACATACCTCTTTACTGCTTAATTAAAATGTTAAGCCATGGTTACAGTTGCATGCATTAATACTTCATGCCTTTTTATTGTCAGACAATAAAACATTTTATTTATCCATTCATAAATTTTCTCTTTTGGGTTAAAATGAATAATGCTGTTATGATCACCTGCATACTTTTTCTTGTGTGAACATTTTCATTTTTCTTGGCTGATGTCTAGTAGCAAATTTGCTGTATCGAAGAAAACTCTTCATTTAACTTTTAAAGGAACTGCAATTTTTCACTGAGCATCTAGCCACACAATTTTGCGTTCCTACCAGCAAGACCTCAGGGTTCTAATCACTTCACATCCTTACCAACCTATGTTATTACTTATTTATTTTTATTATAACCACCTCATGGGTGTGAAGTAGAATCTCATTGCAGTTTTCATTTCTATTACCCCAATTACTAATGATGTTGAACATCTTTTCATGTTCTTATTGGAATTTGAGTGTCTTCTTTGGATAAATGATTAATCAAACCCTTTGCCCATTTTTACATTGGGTTATTTGTCTTCCTGTTATTGAGTTGGAGGAGTTCTTTATATATTCTAGATACAAGTATTTTATCATATACTGTATTTGCAAATATTTTATCCTATTTATGTGTCATCTTTTCAGTTTCTTGATGGTATCCTTTGAAGCACAATGTTTTTGTCAATACTACCTGTCTCTTTATACATTTTTTTATCTCACCGATCACACTGCACTAAAATTTATTTAAATAAATACTGCAGTGAAACACTGAAGTCCCTTATCTTTCTATTTCCCAGTACTGATCTATGTTGTCTCATTCTTTCGCCCTTATGTGAAGTGATTGCCGAAGCCTCTTTCTCTGAAGGGAGATGCCAAGGTCACTGAACTCAGACTGATTTCATCTCGTACCAATAAACAGTAGTTCCAGTCATTAATATCAGTCAATTTAAGAAGTAGACACAATGTTTAACCAAGAATGTTGAAAATTCAGTTGGGGAGGCAACAATCAGACATGTTGTGTACTTAATGTACTGTTTTTGTACTATGTTTTTTTCTTTTTGCTGCTCATGTGGGAAAGTTGGTGTTATCTATTATAGTTGAGAGTTGAGGTGTGTTTGCCCTACTCATGCACCAGAGGCTTTAAGTTTCACCACTGCAATGCTGTGTTTAGTATGTGGACCCATAAACCATAGCATTCTCCTCAATGCCTGTGCCTATTTTGGCTCAGTTCTACCTACTTAGCTCTGTATCTTTACTTCGCACTGCATGTCAGAGAGAATATTTCTCTCACAGAGCTCCACTTTCTATTCCACTCAATTTTTACATAGTGCCTATTAGTATGATATGAAAAACAGGTGCGGGCATTTTCTAACGTTATAATTAAGTCTTCTTCCTATGCAGTCACTGACTCTGTATCCTGGTGGGTTGGTTTTCACAGTTTTTCTACAAATAATGGTGAATGTAGCATGTACTTCTGCCTCTCTTCCCTGGCTAGATTTATTCTTTCTAATTTCCTTTTCCCAGCTTCAGTAGGTTTTTTCCAGTGCCCTCAGGCTTGTGTTTTCGCCTTTTCTCTTGATTAAGGTTTCTGTTCTGCAGAAGAGAGAGGGTAATGGATGTGGACCAGTACTTACTGTCCAGTACCCTTAGCCAGCTTCACAGGGAAGCCTTCTCAGGATTCTCCTGTGTTTCATGGGATCCCCTTGTGGGGTCCTGGAGAAAATGCCTTAAGAATGTATGGGCCTCTCTATGTCCATGCCAATAGGGTTTTCACACTCTCATACTGCTGTACATTCAAATTTTAGTAATCCATTGGAATTTTCTTGCTGAATCTTAAGTGGTATCTTGCTGGGTCTCTCTGTGGTGACTCTTCAGATTCTCATTTCATTTTTGCCTTGTGATTGACCTCAGTTCTCTAATAAGTTTAAGAAAAATAATTAATTTCTCCCAGGATTTTTAAAATGTAAAGGTGAGAGCAACATTTCTTCAGTTTCGTACATCTGAAGCTGGATGTTTCTTCTCACTTTTAGCATTGGAGAAGGAGAAAAATATGGGCAGATAATTAGTGTTATGAAAAACCTACTTCAAGACATGCAATATGCTAAATTACCTATGTTATCTAATTTACTTATTGAATAATTCCGTGAGGCAGGAACCATCATCATCATCATTATTGCCATGCCTGCTTATGCTTTTAACGTTTTTTGTGTGCTGTCTTTGCTTTATCTTGTGTAATCATTACACCAGTCATATGAAGAAAGAGATTACAATTATCTTGCTTCTATTACATGGCCAGTGCCTAGCAAGATGCAGAATTAATGCCTATATTATAACTTAGTGCACATGTAAGATAATCATTATGTTATCTCCACATTTCTTCCCTTTCCCGCTGAAAGACTGGGATGGGATAGGATCTGTGCATTCAGAGATACACTTATTCATTTCTGGCTATGTGAGCCTGGCAGGGTGTGGAAAGGCAACCACAGAGCATGTTGCTGTCTGCTCTGTACTGCCTGAGTCGAGAGCACAGCAAGTGTGTGGAGCTGCACTATCTAACCTGCTGCTTTCCCCCATTCTCTACTTTCTTCTTTCTCATGACAAAATATCTTGTTTTCAACATTCCAAAGTTCTGCTTCCTTACTTAAAATCAGTTTTTCAGTGGAACAGTACCATCGGGATAAGGTGTACATTTGTTGTCTGCACAAAGTGCATATATGTGAGGGAAATGCAGCTGTTCTTGGCTCACAGAGAGAGTCAATAAGAACAGCTGCCAGTATCTGCTGGAGAAACAGCATCTTTTCACACTTTTACTACTTTATCTCATTTCATATTCAAATCTGTGGTTTGATGATGTCTCTAATCTTGTATGAGACTGAGCTCAGCAGGAGAGCAAAGGCATAGAATGACCCATTCTTTCTGAGCCCCAAATTTCTAGTACCTTCTCTGAGGTTACTTGAGTACTTTCTGTCTGCCTCCCTCTTCTGTTTCTTTGTGTTTCTTCTCTCACATGCTTAGATATCCCTTGTTTTGGTTTCATTTACCCCTCCTTTGGGTACACTCCTCCTCCCAGCCAGCAAACACACAGCACATAACACAGATATTTGCTTTTTCTACCCATCCTTATTTTGTTTTTCGTTGGCATTCTGAAATGAGCCTTGATACCTTTGCTTATCTAATCTTTTCTGGCTGCTGCAAGGCTTCATGGGCCAGACTGACAATCTGCTAACGACAGACTCTGAGTTAAAATAACAGCATGCTTTGCAGTCTGGGCTGAATTCACATGTGCTGAATTCTTTTAGCTTTCCAAAGCCAACAAAGCAAAAGAAAAATTTCGACATCTCCCCCCTGCCTTTTTCTGCCCACCTGCCTTTTTTGATTAAACAGTGGTTATGAGGGGGCATCCCTCTGGGAACAAGATTCAACCCTTTGTTTTCTCCTTAGAAACCAGAAGGGTGTGGCTGTGAGTCTGTGTCCCCTGCCCCTCTCTCTCCATCTCCCATCTCACACTGTACATGTAAATAATGTCACTTCCTCCTAAGGCAGATACCCAGGTTGCCATTGCATCAGAAGGCATAAGCACCTGTGATAACCAGGAATCTGCCAGGCCTGAGGGTGGCGCCACCTGCCCACTGCTGTCATCCTCTCTGATGGAAGGAGGCCAGCACTCTGCTGACAGATGGGTGGAACCAGAAAGGATCTCTCCAAGAGGGTTAACTGATTTGGCTCCAGGGCTCAGGATCAGTGTCCACAGATGTCATATGTTAAGTTGTCCTGAAGGAATATGAAAAAGAAAAGAAACTATCACTGCAGCTCCTTGAACACACCTAGCACATCCTATCTCAAGAACTGCACTCTGACTGCTCTCTTTGCCGAAAACACCATCTTCCCAGATCAGTGCATGGTTCTCTCTCTCACCTCATTGTCTGTTTGTTCAAATACCACTTTCTGACCATCTGATAGAAATATGCTTACAAAAAAGGGGATGGATGTAATACAACAACAATAAAATTAAAAAAAAAAAAGAAATATGCTTACATAAATTTATATTCTTGTGACAGTTATTGCTTCCTATCTTTAACTTAATTATTTTTTGTCATCCTTTCTCAGATATAAGTTCAAGAGGACAAAAATTTGTTTATGGCCAGGTAACTCAGTTGGTTGAAGCATTGTCTTGATGTGCCGAGGTTGTGGGTTCAATCCCTGGTGAGGATGCGTGCAAGAAGCAACCAATGAATGCATAAGTAAGTGGAACAACAAATCACTCTTCTCTCTCTCTCTCTCTCTCTCTCTCTCTCTCTCAAATCAATCAATAAAAAAATTTTAAGAGGACAGAAACTTGGTTTTGCTACACTATGTCCCTAGTAATAGTATGTACTGATCAAACGTTTTAAAATTTTATTAAACCTAAAGAACATCTCAAATGGGCTAGGCACAAGGCCAGGTGCTTTACATAATTTATCTCATTTCATATTCAAATCATCTTACTGAAACAAGTACCTATTGCCACCTGTGTTTTACAGCTAAGGTGACCATGAGCCCATACTGTTAGAAATATCTGTATTGTTTCTACCAGGACTTCATCTCTGGCCTGTCTGACCCTAGAGCTGACATTCTTCCCACAGAAGCATGCTGTCTTCTGAGCACTGATGACCCTGAGTCCACCTGCTCAATCAGCCCTCAGCCTATGGCAGGAAGGAGTTTCAGTTGGGGCCCTTGAATACTGTCCAAAATAGATGAGAGTTTCTCAGGGTCCCCTTTCTGAATACACTTTTCTGGTCTGAAACTTCTCACATCTGTGGTCCTCTTGGTTGGCTTCTTCCTGCTTTTCTCAGAACATTTTGATAAATGGCACCTCTCTATATGTACTTTTTCACCTTCTATCCATGATTTAGGGTTGTGTAAAAACAAACTTTATTGAGTCCCACCAAATTCACAAAGAAATGAACTATTAAAGCTTTTTAAGTTGTTAACATTTCTGTTCTTCCTTGACAGAGTTGCAGCTGAATCATAATGTACACAAAGCACAGGTGACTTACTGAGAACACGCAACAGTTTGTTCATTAAATTTGTGCTTACTGGGGATCATGTGAGTGAACACAAGGATATCCCAAATGTCTGCATCCCAACATACTCCCTGTTCTTTTCATCATTGAACCCAGGATGCTGCCCTGCACAGTTTCTTTAGGCTACTGGCCTACTCTGCTCTGTACAACAGTCACCACTCACCATTGACAGGTCCATTTTTGCTAGATAATCACATCTCAGTTCTGAGCACTGTCCTGTCTCACTCCTCAAATCATCTGCACTACTCTCAGCTTGTTAAGCTTTGAGGCTCACTGCTCATTCACCTGACTCCATCCTTGGCTATACCTTCAGACTTAAGCATGTACATTGTCTTTCTGGTGTTTTGTGACTCTTGCCATACTACCTTTATTGCCTTGGGCAGCTTTATTGTTACATGGCCTTTAATTCTGCTCTGCTTTGGATAACCCTTCCTCTGGGTGTCCCCAGGTCCTGAGCAGAAACAAGATCTATTCTTCAGAAGCTCCTAGGTAGCTTGTTTTGCTCTTCCTTAAAATTAACTTTTTTGGGGTTAATAAGATCATGTAGGTTTCAAGTGTACACTTTTATGAGTTCTGTATATTGCACTAAGTTCCTGCCATCTTCCGTCACCATATAGGTAGGACCCCATCCACCCCTCAACTTCACCCTTTTCCCTTTTGCAATCACCACTTTGCTGTATGTGGCCATGAGTTTCACTTTTATATCCCACATATTAGTGAAATTATCTGGTTCTTAGCATTTTCTGACTTATTTCACTTAGCATAATGTTCTCAAGGTCCATCCATGTTGTTGCAAATGGCAGTATTTCATCTTTTTTTTTTCTGGCTGAATAGTATTTCATTGTATATATGTACCACATCTTCTTTATCCAATACGTTATTGAAGGACACTTTGTTATCTCCATGTCTTGACTACCATGAATAATATTGCAATGAGTATAAGAGTGCATATATCTTTGCAAATATTTTTTTTTTCCCGAGTTTTTCCTATAGATACCTAGGAGAAGGATTTCTGGGTAATATGGTAACTCTATTCTTATTTTTTTTCATAGTGGCTGTACCAGTCTACATTCCCACCATCAGTGAATGAGGGTTCCATTTTCTCCAACTTCTCCAACACTTCTTATCACTTGTCTTGTTGATAATAGCCATTCTAACAGATGTGACATAGTATCTAATGGTATATTTGTTCACAGTTTGTATGTCTTCTTGGGAGAAATGTCTGTTCATGTCCTTTACTCATTTTTTAATTGAATTGTTTTATTATTGTTGTTTTATGAATTCTTTACCTATTTTGGATATTAAACCTTTTGTCACAGCCATTGTTTACAAATATCTTCCATTTGGTTGATTGTCTTCTTGTATTGTTGTTGCTTTCTTTTGCTATGCAGAAGCTTTTTAGTTTAATATACTCATATTCATGTATTTTTGCCTTTACTTTCCTTGCCTTTGGGTTCAAATTCATAAAATATTTTCCACTACCAAAGTCCATAACTTTAGTAGCTATGTTTTCTTCTATGTAATTTATTGTTTCAAATCTTATATTTAAGTCTTTGATCTACTTTGAATTAATTTTTGTACATGAGGACAAATTGTAATTTAGCTTCAATCTTTTACATGTGGCTTTCCAATTTTCCCAGCAACATTTATTGAAGAAGCTTTGTTTACTCCATTGTATGTTCCTGGCTCTTTTGTCAAAAATTATCTGCCCATATACATGGGTTTTATTTTTAGACCAGTTCTGTTCCATTGATCTGTGTGTCTATTTTTATGCCAATACCATGCTGATTTGATTATTGTAGCTCTGTAGTATAAATTGAAGTCAGGTAGTTTGATACCTGCAGCTTTGTTCTTTTTTCTTAGAATCCCTTTAGCTATTTGGGTGTTTTGTTTGTTTGTTTGTTTGTTTGTTACATATAAATCTGATTTTTTCTATTTCTTTCAAAAATGACTTTGGGGTTTTGGTAGAAATTGTATTGAATATGTATATTGCTTTAGGTAATATGATCATTTAAACAAGTTGATTCTTTCAATCCATGAATTCAGAATATCTTTCCATTTCATTGTATCTTTTTCTATTTATTTTAATAATCCTTTGTAGTTTTCAGTAAATGGTATTTTACATCCTTTGTTAAGTTTACTACTAGGCATTTTATTCTTTTGGTTACAATTGCACGATGTATTATTTTTCCATTTCTTTTTCTGAAGTTTTATTATTAGTATAAAAGAAAGTAGTAGATTTAGTAGATCTTCATACGTTGGTTTTTGTATCCTGCAACTTACTGTATTTATTTGTTCTTTATAATAGTTTTATGGTTTTCTATGTACAAAATCATGTCATTGTCAAAAAGTGACATTTTTACTTCTTTCTTCCTAGTATAGATGCTTTTTATTTCTTTCTTTTGCATTATTGCTGTGGCTAGGACTTCCAGAATTATGTTGAATAATAGTGAGCATCTTTATTCCTGATTTTGGAAAAGACTATTTCAATTGTTCAGCATTGAGTATGATATTGGTTGAGAATTTGTCATATATGGTCTTTATTATGTTGAGGTACTTTCTATTCCTATTTTATTTAGTGTTTTAATCATAAAGAGGTGTTGTATTATATTAAATACTTTTTCTGTATCTATTAATAAGATCATTTAATTTTATTCATGCTTTTGTTAATATATTACATTGATTGATTTGCAAATGTTTAATATCCTTATGCCCCTAGAATAAATCACACTTGATTATGATGTATTATTTCTTTAATGTATTCTTATATTCAATTTGCCACTATTTTGTTTAGGATTTTTGCATTTGTATTTATCAGTGGTTATTTGCTTTTTGGGGTTATCCTTGTTAAGTTTTGGTATCAAGGTTTTGTTGGCTTCATAAAAGGCATTAGGAAGGGTTGCCTCTTTTTATATTTTTGGAAGACTGTGAGAAGGATAGGTTTTTACATCTTTATTGAATGTGTGGTAGAATTCACTGGTGAAGCCGTCTGGTCCTAAACTTTTACTTTTGGAAGGCTTTTGATAGTTCCTTCAATTTTCTCTCCGCTTATTAGTCTGTCTAGGTTTTCCAACTCTTCATGATTTAGTCTAGGAAGGTTATCTATTTCTAGAAATTTCCTGATTTATTCTAGGTTATTGAATTTGGTGGCATATAGTCTTTCATTTTTAAATAATTTTTATTCTATGCTTGCATTATCATTTAACTCCCTTACAACCCCCTTCCTGCTGCAATCACCACACTGCTATGTCCATGAGTCCTTTTTAATTTTTGGTTAGTCCCTCCACCCATTAACCTCTCCATCCAAAATAGTTGTCACCTTGCTCTCTATCTGTAAGTCTGTCTCTATTTTGCTCCCTAGTTCACTTTGTAAATTCAATTTCACATCTAACTGAAATCATGTGGTATTTGTCTTTCCATTAAGGCTTATTTCACTTAGCATAATGTTCTCCAGGTCCATCCACATTGTTGCAAGGGGTTACATTTTCTTTCTTTCTTTCTTTCTTTTTTCTTCTTTTGTTTTTTTTATGGCTGAGTAGTATTTCATTGTGGAAATGTCCTACAGTTGTTTTATCCACTCATCTACTGATGGATAGAGGCTGCTTCCATATATTGGTGATTGTGAATAAAGCTGAAATGAACATAAAGATACTTATGTTCTTTCAAATTAGTGTCTTGGGTCTCTTTGGATATATTTCCAGAAGTGGGATTGCTAGGTCAAAAGGCAGATTGATTTTTAATATTAAAAAAAATTTTTTAAAGATTTTATTTATTATTTTTCAGGGGAAGGGAGAGAGGCAGAGAGGGAGAGAAACATCAATGTATGGTTGGCTTTCACCTGCCTCCAGCTACAGATGTGGCTGGAGACCTGGCTTGCAACCTGGTTATGTTGCCCTGGCTGGGAATTGAAGCAGTGACCTTTGGGTTCACAGGCCAGCACCTTATCCACTGAGCACCAGCCAGGGCCCTGACTTTGAATTTTTTGAGGTATCTCCATATTAATATTCACAGTGGTTGCACTAGTCTGCATTCTCACCAAATGTGTGAAAAGGGTTGTTCCCCTTTCTCCACATCCTCTTCAGTATTTCTTTGTTGAATTTATTAATGATAGCCATTCTGACATATGTGAGGTGATATGTCATTGTTGTTTTAACTTGCACTTTTCTGATGATTAACGTTGAACATCTTTTCATATGTCTATTGACCATCTGATTGACTGATTTTTATTTTATTTATTTATTTAAAATATTTTAGTCATTATTTTTAGAGAGAAGGGCAGGAAGGGAGGAAGAAAGGGAGAGAAACATCAATGTATGATTGCCTTTCACCTACCTCCAGCCACGGACCTGGCTGGAGACATGGCTTGCAACCTGGTTATGTGGCCTGGCTGGGAATCAAACCAGTGACCTTTGGGCTTGCAGGCCAGCACCTTATCCATTGTGCCACCAGTCAGGGCTGGTTTGCTCTTCTGATGTTGAGTTTTTAAAGTACTTTATACATTTTGGATATTAATCGCTTATCAGATATATTGGTGAATATGTTCTCTAGTTCCGTGGGTTGTCTTTTTATTTTGTTGACAAACTCCTTTTTTAAGTTAATTTTATTTATTATTGTTGTATTGCAATTGTTTTGACAATTTCTTTTTCTGTGCCAGAACCTTTAGCTTGATGTAGTCCCATTTGTTTATTCTTTCCTTTGTTTCCCATGTGTAGGGAAATATATTAGATAAAATATTGCTATGAACTGTTTCCAAGATTTTATTGCCTCTGTTTTCTTCTCATATTTTTTATTGTTTTGGGTCTACTATTTAAGTCTTTAATTAATTTTGAATTTATTCCTATATGTCATAAGAAGGTGGTCAAGGTTCATTCTTTTTTTAAAAAATATCTTTTCAATTAATATATTTTATTTATTTTGCTATTACAGTCGCCCCAATTTCCTCCCCCCTTTACTCCCCTCCACCCAGTACTCCATTTCTTCCAGCAATGTCCCCCTTAGTCCATATCCATGAGTCATGCATATAAGTTCTTTGGTTTCTCTATTTCCTTTGTTCTTAACATCCTCCTGTCTATTCTGTTACCATCAATGTGCACTTTTTCTTTTTTCTTTTCACATCCAGAAAGTTCACCATTTAATTACTGCATTGTGTCAGCTTCTCAAATCATATTAATACAAAGTTTTCTTCTCATTATTCCAAAATGTCTACATAAATTCATTTGTTTAAAGAATTAATCTTTTAAGTAATATGAACTGCAATATTACCAAACAGTTGCAAAAATACATTTACACCCATACATATTTTTACACATATTTAAAGTAATTACCGGATTTTAAAGAGTTAATACAAAAAATTTAAAATATGCCAATAGCTTACATGATTATTACATGTTAAATGATAGTGTCTTAGATATATTGTAGCAAAGTTAAGCAGATTTTTTCTTCTTTAATACTTACTTAACTCTGGAACGCTATTTTTGTGAAATATATCACAGAATGGTGTATTGCAGAACTCACTTTTGTGAAAGTTTTCCTAGAGATAGTGCCAAACCCATAGTAAAAAATGAATTTGGTTTTTGAGTCAGATCCTCCCCACTCCAATAATACAGTTCAACTTTATTTTAAGCTACTGGAACTACAACTTATTCTTTTTGGAGTTTTCCATCTTAAATAGTAGATTTATTTATTTATTTAGGCTGTGCACAGGTCTTACTTCTTTCAATACCCTCTGTTATTCCCCTACATGTGTTTTACAAGTTGAAGCCTTCACAAAGAATGGGACTTGCAGTGCTCAGCTGGTCCCCAGAGTAGAAATGATTATGTCTACTAAAATCCCTTGGACTTAATAATTTTGTAGAATAGTATTCTAGCTATGTTTTGAACTTGTGGTTGACTTTCTATGTGGTCCTAAACTAACCCTTGAACTATTTAAGAATCTGTTGAGGTAGAGATTAGGTATGTTCACATTTCAATAATAAAGTTTACTATAGTATTCATTCCCTTTCCCAAACATTCCCAGTTTGGGGGCCTTCATAACTGGAAATGTATATTTCCATAATTTAGTTGAAAGGAATCTCATCTAATTTACATGCTAATATGAGAATATATATTGTCTAAGTACATGAATCGTATAGTTTAGTAGTTTGCAAATTCCATCCAATTTGGTCTAAATTCTCAGCATCTTGATTTTACAACAAACCCATGTCCAGTTGGTTGCAATTTAACACATAAATTGCTAACAAAATCTATATATTACACACCCACAAATAAGCACATATTTTGCAACAGTGAATAAGAAAGATAGCATGTCTTCTATGTAATATACATCCACGTTTTTTTAGGTTTTTCTTCTTCCTTAACTGCATTTGATTTTTCTGAGTTATTGCAAGTAACCTGATTTTCCCATATTGTGAAATGATTCCAGTCTAAGAAAACTTAACCTGCATTAATGCAGATGAAAGTAATATTCAAAATTGTACCTTTTTTAGTAAAACCTATTTATAACAAGATCACTTTAAAGCCTTCATCAGTTAATGTTTGTTCTTATCCATTCAGCTGACCTATGTCTTTTGATTGGTGCACTTAATCCATTTACCTTTGTACCTGTGTTCCTTTCTGTCTCTCTCTGTTTCTTTATCTTCTTAAAGCAGACCCTTTAGCATCTCTTGCAATGCTGGTATGGTGGAGATGTATTTTTTTAGATGTCTTTTGTCTGGGAAATTCCTTATTTCACCTTCCATTTTGAATGACAGCCTTTCTGGGTAGAGTATTCTTGGTTGCAGGTCTTTGTTTTTCATCGCTTGAAATATTTTTTGCCATTCCCTTTTGTCTTATTGTGCTTCTGTTGAGAAATCAGCTGATAACCTTATCAAAGCCCCCTTGCATGTTATTAGCTGTTTTTCTCTTGCTGCTTTTAAGATTCTCTCCTTGTCTTTGAAATTTGCCATTTTAATGATGATATGTCTTGGAGTGAGCCTATTTGGGTTCATTTTCCTTGGGACCCTCTGTGCTTCCTGAGTTTGCATGACATTTTCTCTCCTCAAGTTAGGGAGGTTTTCTGTAATTATTTTTTCAAAGAGGTTTTCTATCCCTTGCTCCTTCTCTTCTCCTTCTGGTATCCCTATGATACGGATGTTATTACTTTTCATGTTGTCCTGCAGCTCTCTTAAAACCTCTTCATTCTTTTTCAGTCTTTTTTCATTTTGTTGCACTGCCTGGGGATTTTTTTCTACATTGACCTCCAGCTTGTTGATCTGATCCTCTGCTTTCTCTCACCTGCTTTTGATTCCTTCTTCTGTGTTTTTCAATTCAGAAATTGTATTTTTTTATTTTCTCCTGGCTCTTATTGATGGTGTCTATGTCCTTTTTAATGTTGGTGTAGTTCTCAGTAAGTTCCTTGTAGCTTTCCTGGAATACTTTGTAGTTCCCCTGGAGTTCTTCATAGTTTCCCTGGAGCTGTTTGTAGTTTTCTTTGAACTCACTGAGCTCATTGAGCTTCTCTATCATCCCATGTCTGGGAGTGTGCTTGCCTCTATTTCATTTTGCATTTTTCCTGGGAAAATCCCCTTCCCATTTGCTGAGGGTTTATTTCTTTGTCTCCCTATTTTAGGTGACACTTGTTTGTTTCTGCTTCTTAGATTGGTCTGCTTTGATTTACTATCTTAGTGGTGTGACCGTCTATGGTGTAGAGGTGTACTTTTTTTACTTCCTGGATCTGTGCTTGGTGACATCAGCAGGTGTTCCAGTCTGGTCCTAGTCAGCCAGTTGGAGACTACTAGAGATCCATTGTCTTTGTCTGTCTTCCTTTAGTGGTCAATCCAATCATTTGTGATCTGAGGTCAGATTTAGGCACTGCTAGGTGGGATGGATTAATTCTTATGGGTGGGTCTGTGGCTTCCCCTCAGGCTCCTGCCCTTTGGAGAAGAGTGGTCTGCTGATTTTATGGGGGATGGGTCAGCACTGGACTCACGGGCTGCTCCCTCAACTCTCCCCCTACAGCCAGTGACCCAAACCCTCCTTAAGTGTCTCTAGCTCACTGTGCCCTTCCTCTGCTGGAGCCCACGGTAAGTGGGTGTCTCTGTATTTTCAAATATGGTCCCTTTAAAAACTTGGTCTCTCTGTCAAGCTGGCTAAACCTGGTAGCTTTTTGCTTTTCACAGCTGAGTGCTGTTTTACTCTCAGCTGAGTTGCTGTAGGCTGGGAAGCCCAGTTGGGGGTTTAGATCCCACCTTTCTCAGGTGGAACCCCTTGCTGCTGAGATGTTTCTTTGTCCCTTCAGGTGCTGCCTGTGTGAGCCCCACCAGCCTCTTACGTTGTGATGAATAGGCTCTTCTGTTCTGTCCCTGATAATGAGACTTCTCTCCAATTGGTGTTGTGTTGGTTAGTCTAGATAATTTCTCCCCAATTAAATTGTAATTCCAGTTTGGTGTTGGGAGGAGATTGGTGTAGCTCCACTTACTCCTTCGCCATCTGGGTTCTAATTTTCATTCTTTTGCATGTTTCTGTCTAACTTTCCCAACACCATTTATTGAATAAACTATCTTTAGCCCATTATATGCGCTTGCTTCCTCTATCAAATATTAACTGACTATAAAGGTGTGAGTTTATTTCTGGATTCTCTATTTCATTAATCTATTCATTTTTATGCTGTTTTGACTACTCTGTAGTATAGCTTGATATTGGGTAGCATGAATCCTCCAACTTTGTTCTTTCTCAGGATTGCTGTTGCTATATGGGTCCTTTTGTGGTTCTATATAAATTTTTGTAGTATTTGTTCCAATTATATGAAATATGATATTAGAATCTTGATAGACATTTTGCTGAATCTATAGATTCCCTTGGGTATCATGGACATTTTAATGATGCTTGTTCTTCTTATCCATGAACACAGTATAAGGCTTCCACTTATTTACATCATCTTCAATTTTTTTCTTCAGTGTCTTATAATTTTCTGAGTACAGATTTTTTGCACCCTTTGTTAGAGTTATTCCAATATATCTTATTCTTTTTGAAACAATTGTGAATGGAATTGTTTTCTAAATTTCCCTTTCTAATAGTTCACTTTTTGGCATATAAAAATGCAACTGAATTCTGGATACTAACTTTGCATCCTTCTACTTTGCTGAATTCATTTATCAGTTTTAGTAATTTCTTGGTGCAAACTTTAGGGTCTGTAAATACAGTATCATGTTATGTGCAGATAAAGATGCTTTTATTTATTTCCAATTTGAATAATTTTTATTCATTTTTGTATGATTGTTATGGCTAGCACTTCAAATACACTGTTGCATAAAAGAGATGAAAGCGGATATCTCTGACTTTTTCCTGGTGTTAAGGAGAATGCTTGTTGTTTTGCCCATTGCGTATGATGCTGGCAGTGGGTTTGTCATATAATGTTCAGATATGTCCCCTCTATTCCCACTTTGCTTAGAGTTTTGCTCATAAGAGTGTGATGGATTTTATCAAATGCTTTTTTAGCATCTATTGATATAATCATGGAATATTTATCTTTATTTTGTTTATGTGTTGAATCACATTTATTGATTTGTGAATGTTGTACCAAACTTGCAGTCTTGGAATAAATCTCACTTGGTTATGGTGTATGATCTTTTTGAGGCATTGCTGTATTAAGTTTGCTAATATTTTGTTGAAGATTTTAGAATCTGTGTTCATCAGGAATATTGGCTTGTAATTTTCTTCCTTTGTAATGTCTTTATAAGGTTTTGGAATTAGGATAATGCTGGCCTCACAAAATGAGATTGGGAGCTCTCTCTCCTCAATATGTTGAAATTACTTGAGAAGGAGAGGTGTTAGTTCTTCCCTGAATGCTTGCTAAAATTGACCTGTATAGTCATCTGACACAGGGGTTTTGCTTGTTGGGAATTTCTTGGTTACTGTTTCAATTTCACTAGGTGTAATCTGTCTATTCATATGACCTGATTCTTCCTGGTTTAGTTTTGGAGGTTTGTGTGTTTCTAGGAATTTATTTCATCCAATTTGTCCAGTTTGTTGGCAAGTTGTTCAAAATATTTTCTCACAATACTTTGTATTTATTTGGTGTCAGTTTTAATTTCTTGTCTCATTTCAGATTTTATTTATTTGGGATCTCTCTGTTTTTTTCTTTATAGGTCTGGTTAAATGTTTGTCAATCTTGTTCATCCTGTTAAAAGACTAATTCTTGGATTCATGGATATTTTGTATCATTTTTTTAGACCTCATATATTCTCTGGTTTTTATTATTTCCTTACTTCCACTCACTTGGGGCTTTGCTTATTTTTATTTTTTAAGTTCTTTAAAGTGTAAGTGTAGATTGTTTGTTTGTTTTAATTTTATTGTTGTTGTATTACATCCATCCCCTTTTTGCTCCCCTCTGTCCCCCTCTCCACAAAAGGAATAGGCCTTCAGTGGTCAGGGGGAATGGGGTTGGGGGGAGGGGGGAGGCAGAGGCAAAGAAGGGGAGCAGCTTAGACAAGAACCTAGTATAAAGGAACCATGGACATGTGGATTGTTTATTTGGGATTTTTCCTTTTCCCTTTTCCCTTCTTTAAATAGGCTGATAATGCTATGAATTTCACTCTTAGAATTTTTTCCCTGACTTCTGGCCAAGATAGAGGCATAGGTAGACATGCTTCTCCTACTTCCACAGCCATAAGAAGAATTACATCTATCTCAAAACCAAAACAACCAAAACTATGAGAAAAATGAACTGTATGGAAACCCAACAAACAAAACTATAAGGGAGTAATACTCATCCAAACAGTGCCACAAAGTGGTGAAATAAATCACCCCACACTGACAAATAACTAAGGCTCTACCCCTTACATTGTACCTAAGAAACAGAGGCAAACACAGGAGGCTATCAAATTGAGGAGAGAAAAGTATTCCAAGTATTCCCAAAAGATGGAGCAGATCAAGGCTCCAGAAGGAGAACTAAGCAAAGAGGAGATAGCTAACCTAACAGATGCAGAGTTCAAAACACTGGTGATAATGATATTCACAGACATGATTGAGTATGCCAGATGCATCAGGGAAGGAGTGAAGGCTATACTAAGTGAAATGAAGAAAAATACACATAAAACCAATGGTGAAAAGAAGGAAGCCAGGGTTAAAATCAGTGATTTAGAATAAACAGTCAACCAGTATAAAATTAAGAAACAAGAATTGAAAAATATTAGGAGAGGCTTAAGAATCTCTGGGACAACTTTTTCTTTCCTTTTTTTTTTTTTTTTTTTTAAGATTTTATTTATTTATTTTCTATTATTGTTTAGAAAGAAGGGAAGGGAGAGAGGCAGAGAGGAAGAGAAATATCAATGTATGGTTGCCTTCCACCTGCCTCCAGTTATGGACCTGCTGGAGACCTGGCTGGTTATGTGCCCTGACTAGGAACTGAATCAGTGACCTTTGGGTTCATGGGCTGGCACATCTCCACTGAGCCACCGGACAGGGTGGGACAACTTTAAATACACCAATATCTGAATCATAGGGGTACCAGAAGGAGGAAAGGAAGAGAAAGAAATTGCAAACTTATTTGAAAAAATAATGAAGGAAACTTTCCTAATTTGGTAAAGGAAATAGACACTCAAGTCCAGGAAACACAGAGAGTCCCAAACAAGCTAGACCCAAAGTGGGCCACACCAAGGCACATCATAATTTAAATGCCAATGTTAAAGATAAAGAGAGATTCTTAAAAGCAGCAAGAGAGAAACAGAGAGTTTCCTACAAAAGAGTTCCCATAAGACACAACTGATTTCTCAAAGTAAACTTTGCAGGCAAGAAGAGACTGGCAAGAAATACTCAAAGTGATGAAAAAGCAAGGACTTATAACCTAGATTACTCTATTTAGCAAAGCTATCATTTAGAATGGAAGGGAAGATAAAGTGCTTCCCAGGCACGGTAAAGCTAAAGGAGTTCATCATCACCAAGCCCTTATTACATGAAATGTTAAAGGGACACAGTTAAGAAAAAGATAAAAATCAAAACTGGCTACCCTAGCTTTTTTTCTTTCCTTTTGCATAAAATATCTGTTTCCATCCCTTTACTTTTAGTTTGTATCTTTAGATTTTAAATGGGACTCTTGGAGTATACATCCCCTTTTTACTTCACTCTGTCCTATTCCCCACCCACCTGCTCCCCCTCAACATCACTCCCACTTGTTGTCCATGTCCATGGTTGTTCCATACTAATTCCTTGACTAAACTGTTCCCCTTCTTTGCCTCCTATTCCCCCTTCCCCTTGCCCACTGAAGGTCTACTCATTATATTCATGTATCTGGTTCTGTTTTGATTGTTGGTTTTGTTCATTATTGTTCTGAAGCAGGTGAGATTATATAGTATTTGTCTTTCACTGACTGGCTTATTTCATTAAGCATAATGCATTCCAAGTTAGGAGTTCCTTCTTTCTTCCTGCTGTGTAGTATTCCATTGTGTAAATGTACCAAAGTTTTTTGATCCTTTCTTCCACTGATGGACACTTAGGCTGTTTCCAGCACTTGGCTATTGTAAGTAAATACTGCTGCTATGAACAGAGGGGTACATAGGTTCTTATGAATTGGTGTTTCAGGGTTTTTCGGGTATAGTCCTAGTAGTGGAATTGCTAGATCAAAAGGTAGTTCTATTTTTAGTTTTTTAAGAAAACTCCCTACTGTTTTCCATATGGCTCAACTAGCCTACATTCCCACCAACATTGCACCAGGGTTCCCTTTTCCCCTCATCCATGCCAACACTTGTTGTTTGTTGATTTGTTGATGATTGCCATTCTGATAGGCGTGAGGTGGTATCTTATTGTGATTTTAATTTGCATCTCTCTCATGGCTAGTGATGTTGAGCACTTTTGCATATACCTCTGGGCCCTTTGTATGTCTTCCTCAGAGAATTGTCTGTTCAGGTCCTTTGCCCATTTTTTAATTGGGCTGTCTGTCTCCCTGGTATTGAGTCTCATAAGTCCCTTATTTATTTTGGATATCAAACCCTTGTCTGAGGTATCATTAGCAAATATGCTTTCCATATTTGCCAATGGAAATATGGAAAATTTCCCTTTTAATTTTGTTGTTTTTTTCTTTAGCTGAATAGAAACTTTTCAGTTTGATATAGACCCGTTTGTTTATTTGTTCTTTTATTTCCTTTGTCCATGGAGAAATATCAGTAAACATATTTCTGTGTAGAATATCTAAATTTTACTGCCTATATTTTTCTCCAGGACTTTTATGGTGGCACTGCTTATGTTTCAGTCCTTTATCCATGTTGAGTTTATTTTGGTGTATAGTGTAAGTTGGTGGTCTAGTTTTATTTTTTTGCATGTTGCTGTCCAGTTCTCCCAACAACACTTGTTGAAGAGATTGTTCTTACTCCATTTTATGTTCCTTCCCCTTTTGTTGAATATTAATTGACCATAGAGTCCTGGGTTTATTTCTGGGCTCTCTATTCTATTGCATTCATCTATATGTCTATTCTTATGCCAGTACCAGACTAGTTTGATGACAGTAGCCTTGCAGTATAGGTTGATGTCCTGTATTTTGATTCCTCCTACCTCGTTCTTCTTTCTCAAGACTTCTGAGGCTATTTGTGGGTGTTTTTGGCTCCATATAAATTTTTGAAGTATTTTTTCTATCTCTGTGAAGTCTGTCATTGGTATTTTAATTGGGATTGCATTGAATATGTAGATTGCTTTGGGTAGTATGGACATTTTAATAATGTTAATTCCTCCCACCCATGAACATGGTATATGCTTTCATTTATTTGTATCTTCTTTCATTTCTTTTTTCAGTGTTCTTTTTTTTTCTGAGTACAGGTCTTTTACCTCCTTGGTTAAGTTTATTCCAAGTACTTTATTTTTCTTGTTGCTTTGGTAAATGGGATTTGTTTTCTAGCTTCTTTCTCTGATTTTTCATTATTGGTATATAAAAATGCTTTTGATTTCTGGATACTGACTTCATATCCAGCTATTTTGCTAAATTTGCTTATTAGGTCAAGTAAACTTTTGGTGGAGTCTATCAGGTTTTGTATAATCACTATCATATCATCTGCAAATAATAACAGTTTGACTTTCTCCTTTCCAATTCAGATACCTTTGATTCATTTTTCTTCTTTGATAGCTATGGCTAGAAGTTCCAAAATGATGTTGAACAGTAACGGAGAAAGTGGACAGCCTTGTCTTGTTCCTGATGTTAGGGGGAAAGCTTTTGGTTTCTGCCCATTGAGTATGATGTTGGCTTCGGGATTCTCATATATGGCCTTTATGATGTTGAGGTATGCTTCCTCTATCCCCATTTTGCTAAGTGTTTTTTATCATAAATGGTTGCTGTACTTTATCAAATGCTTTTTCAGCATCTATTGATATGATCATATGGTTTTTGTCTTTCATTTTGTTAATGTGGTGTATTGTTTACTTGTGAATGTTGTACCATCTTTGCATCCCTGAGATGAAACCCACTTGATTATGGTGTATGATCTTTTTAATATATTGCTGGATCTGGTTGGCCAATATTTTTTTGAGAATCTTAGCACCTATGTTCATCAGAGATACTGGCCAATAGTTTTCCTTCTTAGTTGTGTATTGATCTGGTTTTGGGGTTAGAATAATATTGGCCTCATAGAAAGAGTTTGGGAGTCTTGTCTCTTGTTGGCTGGAATAGATTGAGAAGAATAGGAGTTAGTTCTTCTTTAAATGTTTGGTAGATTCACCTGTGTAGCCATCTAGTCCAGGGCTCTTGTGCTTTGGGAGATTTTTGATTACTTCAATTTCAGTAGTTGTTATTGATCTATTCAGGCTTTCTGTTTCTTCTGGATTCAGTTTTGGCAGATTATACATTGCCAGGAATTTGTCCATCTCACCCAGGTTGTCATATTTCTTGTCATATAGTTGTTTGTATAATTTCTTACAATCATTCGTATTTCTGAATTATCAGTTGTGATTTCTCTTTGTCATTTCTGATTTTGCTTATTTGGGTTCTCTCTTTTTCTTGATGAGTCTGGTTAAAGGTTTGCCAATTTTGTTTATTTTTTCAAAGAACCAGCTCTTGGACTTACTGATTCTTTGAATTGTAGTTTGAGTCTCTAAGATATTTAATTCTGCTTTGATCTTGATGATTTCCTTCCTTCTACTTGCTCTGGGCTTTGTTTGTTGTTGCTTCTCCAGTTATTGCAGCTTTACGGTTAGGTTGTTTGAATAAGCTTCTTCTTTCCTTTTAGGTAGACCTATATTGCTATGAATTTCCCTCTAAGGACTGACTTTGCTGTGTTCCATAGGTTTTGGACTGTTGTGTATTCATTTTAATTTGTTTTCAGAAACTTTTTGATTTCATCTTTGATCACATTGTTAACCCATTCATTAATTAAAAGCATGTTATTCAGTCTCCATGAGTTAGAGTGTTTTTGGTTTTTTTTCCCTTGAGATTGGTTTCTAGTTTCCATCCATTGTGATCTGAGAAGATGCCTGGTATGATCTCAATTTTCCTGTGTTTGTGGAGGCTTGTCTTATGACCTACCATATGTTCTATCTTTGAAAATGTTCCATGTGCATTTGAAAAGAATGTGTGTATTTTGCTTCTTTCGGGTGAAAGGTTTTGTATATATCAGTTAGATCCATTTTCTCTAGAGAGTTATTCAATGCCACAACATCCTTGGTGTTTTTTTGTTTGGAAGATCTGTCCATTGCTGATAATGGGGTATTAAGTCCCCTACTATGAGTGTGTTGCTATCTATATTCTTCTTGAAGTCCTCCAAGATTTTCCTTATATATTTTGGAGCTCCTATGTTGGGGGCACAAATGTTTACCAGAGTTATATCTTCTTGATGGATTGTTCCCTTAAGTATTGTGGAATGTCATTCTTTATCTATTTTTATGGCCTTCATTTTAAAATCTACTTTGTCTGAATTAAGTATTGCTACCCCAGCCTTTTTTTGATGTCATTTGCTGGATATATGTTTTTCCATCCCTTCACTTTCAGTCTGTGTTGATCTTTTGTTCTGAGGTGGATCTCTTAAAGACAGCATATATGTGGGTCATATTTTCTTATCCATTCAGCTACCCTGCATCTTTTGATTTATGCATTTAATCCATTTACATTTAAGGTTATTATTGATTGATTCTTATTTATTGCCATTTTTCCCATTGTACCTGAGTTCCTCTCTGTGTCTGTCTGTTTCTTCATTTTTTTTTTTTTTTTTTAAGCAGACCATTTAGCATTTCTTGCACTGATGGTTTGGTAGAATGTATTCCTTTAGTCTTCTTTTGTCTGTGAAACTCCTTATTTATCCTTCCATTTTGCATGAGAGCCTTGCTGGGTAGAGTATTGTTGGTTGCAGGCCTTTGTTTCCCATTATTTGAAGGACTTTTTGCCATTCCATTCTGGCTTGCATTGTTTCTGTTGAGTAATCATTTGATAACCTTATGAAAGCCCCCTTATATGTTACTTGATGTTTCTATCTTTTTTTTAAATTTTTTTTAAAAATTTATTGTTGTTGTATTACATCCATTCCCTTTTTGCTTCCCTCTGTCCCCCTCCCCACCTACCCATTCCCCCCAAAGTCAGTCCCACCTGTTGTCCATGTCCATGGTTCCTTTATACTAGGTTGTTGTCTAAGCTGCTCCCCTTCTTTGCCTCTGCCTCCCCCCTCCCTCCAATCCCGTTCCCCCTGACCACTGAAGGCCTATTCCTTGTATTCATATACTTGGTTCTGTTTTGCTTGTTGTTAGTTTTGCTCTTGATGCTTTTAGGATTCTCTCTTTGTCTTTGAAATTTGCCATTTTAATTATAATGTGTCTTGGAGTGAGTCTATTTGGATTCATCCTCATTGGAACCTTCTGTGCTTCCTGAACTTGAGTAAGGTTTTCATTCATCATGTTAGGGAAATTTTCTATTATTCCTTTTTTTGAACAGGTTTTCCATTCCTTATTTCTCTTCTCCTTCTAGTTTTCTATGATATAGATATTATTGTGTTTCATGTTGTCCTGTAGCTCTCTTAAAACTTCTTCATTCTTGTTCAGCCTTTTTTCATTCTGTTGCACTGTCTTGGAAAATTTTTCTATGTTGTCTTCCAACTCACTGATACCATCCTATGCTTCCTCTAGCCTGCTGTTGATTCCTTCTACTGTATTCTTCAATGCAGAAATTGTATTCTTCATTTCCTCTTGGCTCTTACTGATAGTTTCTATGTCCTTTTTAATGCTGGCATAGTTCTCAGTAAGTTCCTTGTAACTTCCCTGGAGTTCTTTGTGGTTCCCGTGGAATTGTTTATAGTTCCCCTGGAGTTGTTTCTAGTTTTCTTTGAGCTGGCTAAGCTCATTGAGTTTCTCTATCATCATTATTTTGAATTCCCTATCTGATCATTTGCTTACCTCTGTTTCATTTAGTGATCTTTCTGGGGATTCCTCCTTTCCTTTTGGTGATGGACTGTTTTTCTCTCCATTTTTAGGTTTCATTTTATTCCAATCGGACTGTGATCAGCTGCCAGACTAAGGAACTATTAGGCTGGAAGAATTGATCTAGTTGTAATCCTATCAATCCATGATCCTCAGCTAGGCTTAGATGCAGCTTGGGCTGACAGACGACTGATTCAGTTGTAAATCAATAAATCAGCTACCAAACTCAGGTCCTGTTGGACTAGACAGAGGTTCAATTGTAATCCAATATATCAGCCACCAGTTCAGGTGCAGCCTGGTGGGACAGATTCATATGTAAATCAATGAATCTGTGATCAGCAGCCAGGGTGAGGATCCACTGGGCTAGGCAGCAATATCCAATTATAATCCAATGAATCTATGTTTGGCCACCAGGCCCAGAAGCTGCTGGGCTAGACAGCAAGGTGCAACTGTAATCCAATAGATCTGTTATCAGCTGCCAGGCCCAGAGGCCAGTGGGCGGGACAAACCAACTCAGTTGTGAACCAGTGAGTCCACGATCAGCCACCAGGCTCATTTGCCACTGTGCGGGGCTGACTGACTGACCCAGCTGTAAGTCAGGGGGTTTTATAATCAGCCACCAGGCCCAGGCTCTGCTGAGCAAGAAGGACTGACTCAGTTGCAAAGCAATGAATCCACAATCAGCCACCAGGCTCAGTTGCCATTGTGGGGAGGGGCGGGAGGGTAGCTGACTGACTGACCCAGCTGTAAGTCAGTGAGTTTGTAATGAGCCACCAGGCCCAGGTGCTGCTGGGTGAGAAATACCTCTTCAGGTGCCAACTATTGTATCTATGCTTAGACAGGGCAGCAAGAGAGTTATTTAAATGTAAATAAAAGAATTGTGATCAGACACCAGGCTCAGGCACTGCTGGGTGGGGCAGATTGCTTCCAGTTGGCGGGGCTACAAGGTGTGGGCCATGAGTCAGCACAGGATCCCCACTGCTGTTTCCCCACTTCTCTCCTCCTAGCCACTGCTGCCAACTCTCCCCATGGGTCTCTAGTCCTCTCTGCCCTCCCTTCACTGGAGCCCATGGTAGGTGGGTGCCAATGTATTTTCGTTGTGGTCACCCTAGTAGTTCTGTGTCTCCAGCAGTCTCTTAATCTAGTAAACTCCATGGCTTTCCACCTTCTCAGCTGGATGCTGCTCTGCTCTTCCCCGTGTTGCTGTTGCTGGGACACTACACCCAGCTGGGGGACCAGACCCACCCTTCTCAGGTGGAGCCCCCAGCTCCATCCCTTCAGCTGCTGCCTCCTGTGGGAGCCCAGCCAGCCCTCTCGCACTTCCCCGATTCCTATCAGTTATGTTGTGATGAAGCTCCTCTTCTGTTCTATCTGTGGTTATAGGGCTTCTTTCCAGCTGGTGTTCTGTTGGTAATTCCAGCTGACTTTTTCTCCCAAAAAGTAACTCCAGATTCAACCTGGGAGGAGATTGGTGCAGCTCCACTTACTCCTCGACTGTCTTGCGAGAACTCACAGTAGTTATTTTTCTTTTGAGTTCATCTGATCTCCATCTTCCTTTACCAGTTCAACCCTTTGACCCTCCCCTTCTATGTTTTTGTTGGCACATATCTCTGATTATGCTGTAAGGTTCTTTTTGGGTGATCTAACTCATAGTTCTGTAACCTTTTGCTCTTTGTTTTGGATGGAAACCCTCCTTGAGTATTTTCTATGATGAAGGTTTCATTGTGATAAATTATCTCAGCTTCTGTATGTCCAGAAAAGTCTTTCTTTCTCCTTCACATTTAAATTATAACTTTTTTGGATATACTATATTTGGCTGGTAATTTCTCTTCTTCAGTATTTTGAATATTTGGCTTCACTCTCTTGTGGCTTGTAGACTCTCTGCTGTGAAGTCTGATGATAACCTGATGGGCTTTCCTTTGTTAAATCTCTTTTTCCCCCTAGTTACTCTCAGATTTTTTTCTTTGTTACTGATTTTTGACAGTTTTAATACAATGTATGATATTTTGGAGAAAGCCTCTTTGGATTAAAATAACTAGGTATTCTGTTTGCTTCTTGGATTCCAGAATCTAGTTTTTTTCCCATATGTTTGGTAAATTCTTATCCACTGTTGGTTTGAATAGGTTCCCTTTTCCTTCTCTTCTTCTTTTGGAATGCCTGTAATTCTTATCTTGTTTTTTTCTGATGGAATTAGATATTTCTCATAGAGCTCTTCCTTCCTTCCTTCCTTTCTTCCCCCTCAGGTTTCTCTCTTTTTCCCTGGGCTTTGTTTCTAGATTCCTATCTTTGATATCACTCATTCTTCATGTATCTGGTCAGCTCTGCTTCTTGGAGATTTTTCATTCCCTTTTTGAGCCTCAACTGGTTTGGTTATTCATTATGTTTAATGGACTCCTCTTTGCTTAGGTATCTATTATATTAATTGTATTTCACTGATTTATATCATGGGACCTTTCTACTATTTTTCAGTAGGCTGCACTGAATCACAAGTTTTTAAACCCTGTGAAACCCAAAAGCTGACCATTGTAGCTGCTCTAAGTATAACCACATATAGCCTTGATGTTTAGGGGTCGGTTTTGTGTTGCCCTCTTGGTAATGGTGATTTTGGACCTCCACAAGATCCACAACTGCCACATGCCACAACTGGGTATCAGTCACAGAGGGAAATAGCAATTCTGACAAAAAAAAATTCTTGGTTTTGGAGAAAATGTGCTCCAAAGCCCAATACGAAGAGCCATAGGAGGTAAATTTGGGGAGTCTAAAAGGCATCAGGGCTCTATGGCCTTGCTTTTTTGGAACACTTACTGCTCAATAGCAAACAGTGGTGGAGGAACCCCTACACTGTGTTTGATCAGGCCTTTTGGCTGGCTCAGCCACAGCTCACACCACTCACTTTTGTAGGAGTAACCACCAAGACTCTTTACTCCTCCCAGACAAATCAAGTGCTGACTACAGTCAGATTCCACCTCTCTCTGAGCCAAGCCCACCACAAACTCTGTTACTGGGCTATGACTGTGGCCCATCTGAGCTCTCCTTTCTCACCTCCCTTGATTGTTCCCATTTGCCTTCATTTAGATGCCTCAATATGCAGATTTCTCAGGTATGTTGAGAGGGGAATCATTTGTTAAATTACAGGTAATTAACTTGTTGAAATTTTAGGGGGAGAGGGATCTCTCACATTGCCATTCTTCTAATGTCATTCTGTAGATAACTTTTAATAAACATCATTTTTGGATTTGATTTTGGGTGTCCTGGACCCATAGGAATACCATAAATGAAAGAGATGCTTCTTAAACCAAAATTACTATCTTGAGAAAGTTTTTAATCTAGTTTATTTATTTAACAAAAACATTGATAATCTGATTATATATATATCTGAGATTATATATATGTCAAAGACTGTCCACTGCTTGAGCTAAGGAGATATACGAAGCTTATGTTTCCTTTCATGAAGCCCAGAGCTACAATGTAGGGCATGGAAGATAAGGAGTAGAATTAAGCAGTCCAGCTGTTATTTGCTGAGCCAGTTCTATATATTCCAGGTCCTGTACCAAAGGCTTAACACATTCCTTCTCATCTAATTCTCATAAGAGGTCTGTGCTTTTGAATGCCCATTAGCTTTAAAAAATTTTTAAAATATTTTATTAATTATTTGTAGTGAGAGAGGAATGGAGGGAGGAAGAAAGGGATACATACATCAATGTATGTATCTTCCCTTTCACTGCCTCCAGCTGGGGACCTGGTTGGAGACCTGGCTTGCAACCTGGGTATGTGCCCTGGCTGGGAATATAACCAGCAACACTTGGGTTTGAAGGCTGGTGCTCAATCCACTGAGCCACACCAGCCAAGGCTGAATGCCCATTAGTTTTTTTTCATAGGAAGTGCCCAACTATTCTTCTGGCTTTGGTTCAGCCCCTTTGTAAATGTATGTGTGGTCAGGACACCTCAGGGACTCCCTGTAGATGCACTCAGTGATGATAGATAGGAAAGAGTTCTAAGCTGGACATCAGACAAATCAGGACCATGTGGCTTTGCCTGTAAGTGGTATTGGTCTGCCCTCAATTCACACTCCTCTCAGGGTAGAGACTAGGCCACCCTCTTGCACTCATTAATATCTGTAATAATGTCTTTCTAACTAATCACCTTCTAGCCACTTTCTCCACTCTATCTTCTGTGAAACAAACTGAGCCATCTTTACAGAAAGAAAATTTAATTATAGAGCTCCTGCTCCTCTTCAAAATTCTTAAATTATTTTTTATTCTTTAGGATCAATTTCAAAATCTTTGGGTTGTTTTCTAAGGCATTGACCTAACTCCTGTCTAACATTCAGCCTCTGAGGTCACCACTTCCTCTGGCTCAGATCATTCTATCCTTCTGGCTATCTCTAACCTGGAATGCAAATTTCCTTCCCATTTCAGGGCCTTTGGTTATACTTTCCCTTTTTCTGACAGCACCTTCTCTCTCTTCAGGCTAATTTCTGCTCTTTGATCGTTTTCAGCTTAAAGCTATCCTATCTCATCTTCCTTATTTTATCTCCTAGAAAATTTCAGGCCTGTCATTAACTGCTTCTGTAGTACTCAATCTTTTTTCTCCTAGCCCTAATCATACCTATAGTTATTACACAAAAGGAGAAATGGCTGGCCATCCACTGGTCTTCTCTAACTAGAGGACAACCTGTTAAAAAAAAAAAAAAAAAAAGACAACCTGTAATTAAAATAGTGGTTGCACAAATCCGAGTTTATGCTACCAAGAACACAAGAAATAAAACTGTCAATGCATGAAAACACAATGGTAGTAAGTAAGCCCATTATTCTCAGAAAAGTAGGTTTGGCTTCTAACAGGATGATGATTTTTGCTACTACATAGAGTTGTACTCTGGTGTCTCTAAGTAGTAATTACAAAGTGTCTTAGTGTTGTTTAATCAAATGTTACAAATAAAAGGAACTAGTCCCTATAAGATTTCTCATCCATGTGAAGAGGGAGCAGGATGGTAAGACACTGAACTAAAAAGGGAGCATTGTTCTCTTTCTTGTTCATGAACACAGGGTCTTTGTTCAAAATCATGTGAAACTAAGAAGAAGAATGTCTATAAATGTGGCCCAAACCCAAAGATTTGTTTCACTTTGCAAAATGTAGGTGGTATAAAGAAGAAACATATGCATTTGAGGAAGGTAGGATAGTTTCAGGAACAGGATGGGATTACCAGCCTAAGATCTTTAAGGATGGGCTGCATTCTTCAAAAGGAAGAAGATAATTTGGGTAATGGAAAACACACTACAGTCAGGCTTAGAGGTAAACTATTATTGGCACATTGCTAAGGAATGGGAAATTGATCAGATTTGAATGTGTAATTGGGTATTTAGCCGGGATTTTCACTTTTTTCAAGTTGTATATGTTAAACCACAATCCTCTCTTGATCTATACTATAACAAGAACAAGAGTCTCTCTTATTTTTTTTTTTTAATTTTATTGTTGTTGTATTACATCCATCCCCTTTTTGCTCCCCTCTGTCCCCCTCCCCACCCACCCATTTCCCCCAAAGTCAATCCCACCTGTTGTCCATGTCCATGGTTCCTTTATACTAGGTTCTTGTCTAAGCTGCTCCCCTTCTTTGCCTCTACCTTCCCCCTCCCCCCAACCCCGTTCCCCCTGACCACTGAAGGCCTATTGCTTATATTCATATACTTGGTTCTGTTTTGCTTGTTAGTTTTGCTCATTATTGTCCCTTAATGGGTGAGATCATTTGATATTTGTCCTTCACTGACTGGCTTATTTCACTAAGCATAATACTCTCCAGTTCCATCCATGTTGTTGGAAAAGGTACAAGTTCCTTCTTTCTTTCTGCTATATAGAATTCCATTGTGTAAATGTACCAAAGTTTTTTGATCCAATCATCCACTGATGGGCACTTAGGCTGTTTCCAGCACTTGGCTATTGTAAATAGTGCTGCTATGAACATAGGTGTGCATATGCCACCATAAAGGTCCTGGAGAAAAACATAGGCAGTAAACTTTTGGATATCCTATGCAAAAATATGTTTACTGATACTTCACCAAGGGCAAAGGAAATCAAAGAACGAATCAACAAATGGGACTATATCAAATTGAAAAGTTTCTATTCAGCTAAAGAAAATATCAGCAAAATTCAAAGGG
>PVIW01005473.1:52611-106219 GCA_004026585.1 Noctilio leporinus
CTGAGGAAGATATACAAAGGGCCCAGAGGCATATGAAAGAATGCTCAACATCGCTAGTCATCAGAGAGATGCAAATTAAAACTGCATTAAGATACCACCTCACACCTGTCAGAATGGCAATCATCAGCAAATCAACAAACAACAAGTGTTGGTGAGGATGCGGGGCAAAGGGAACCCTCATACACTGTTGGTGGGAATGAAGGCTGGTACAGCCATTGTGGAAAACAGTATGGGGTTTCCTTAAAAAACTAAAAATGGAACTGCCTTTTGATCCAGCAATTCCACTACTTGGACAATACCCAAAGAACAAGAGTCTCTTTAAGTGAAGTAACTTGCTACGGCCTTGATGTGACTCTGAAGACTTGATGATGAGCTCTTTGACAAAACCCATGTTTTATTAATTTTTGTTACCTCAATATTCAGATTAAGACTTGATATGTAGTAGCTGCTTAATGTTAATTTTGGATGAATTGGTATCTAAACGTTTTTTTTTTTTTTTTTTTTCAGTGAAAGGAGTGTAAGAGACACTGAGAGAGAAGAAACTAGAGAGAAAAGTTTTGATGTGGGCAGGAGGGGATGAGGTACTTTGCTCAGGTTTGTGACAAGGGGAAGAGAAGGGTTCCTGTTCTAATGGGGCAGAGCAAATGGAAATAGCAGGTACCTAATGAACAAAACAAATAAATGAGCAAAACAGAAACAGAGGCATGGAAACAATGAGCAGACTGACAAGAACCAGAGGGCAGGGGGTTGAGGGATAATGGGGAAAAAAAGGATAAGGATCTAGTCAAGAAACAGGTACAAATGACCCATGGACAACAGAGTGGTGATTGACTGTGAGAGTTGGGAGGGGGCAAGTGTGGACAGGACAGGGGAGAGCAATAAGGGAAAAATTGGAACAACTATAATAGAACAACAGTAAACAAATTATAAAAAGAGAATAGTGTGAAAAGGGAGATAATTTGGATAGGCTTTGCTTCTCCATAGTGGTGCTTCTTAACAAAGTTTTAATAAGAGATGGGTGCACACGTGTGTGTGTGTGTGTGCATGAGAGAGAGAGAGAGAGATCTGACACAAGGCCATAAAAACGAGTGTTATGATATAGAAAGAAAGCCAGTGAACCTTGGACTGTATCACTGCCCCTTATCTGTATGACATTGGATAGATGCTTTGCTTCTCAGATTTTCTTCCTTGGTTAAAGAAGAAAAATAACTTACCTCACTGATTTAATGTGGTAATTTAATTAGCTATTACAAATGAAATCTCTTTAAAGTGTATTGCAACTGTGTTTCTTTAAAAGATAGATTTATAGTTTAGTTAAGTTGAAGAAAAAAGTTTAATCTATATAAACAGTGTGATGACTTTTTTTTTTTTAAAGATTTTATTTTATTATTTCTAGAAAGAAGGGAAGGGAAAGAGGCAGAGAGGGAAAGAGACATCAATGTATGGTTGCATTTCACCTGCCTCCAGCCACAGACCTGATTGGAGACCTGGTTTGCAACCTGGTTATTTGCCCTGGCTGGGGGAATCGAACCTGCGACCTTTGGGTTCGTAGGCCGGCGCCTTATCCACTGTGCTACCAGCCAGGGCCTGTGATGACTTTTAAAGTATAAAATGTTAAAAAACACTGGGAGTATGAAATTATAAAATATTAGTTTGGTGAGTATCTAGAACTTAGTGACACAATCTCTTGCATTGTGTAATAATATTCACCTGTTGTGATTATTTATGTATGTATCTCTATATTGCTTTCTTTATCCAGTTTGTAAATTCTTTTTTTAAAAAAAGAGAGATTGTATATTACTTATCTCTGTATGCTAGCATCTATTAAAGTCTAATCTAAAAGCTAATTGCTCAATAACTTGTATCTTGAAGTAATCTGTTGAAACCTCTTTTTTTGAATGGAAAAACAGGCTCAGATATCTTGAACTAATTGCTCAATATCTTGTATATTGAAGCAGTCTGTTGAAATCTCTTTTTACAAATGAAAAAAACAAGCTCAGATATCTTAGGTAACTGCAAACCTCACAAAGCTAGTGCTTCTGATTGCCAGACTAGTGCTTTATTCCCCCCAATCTGATCTCAGAAAAGAGGTTGGTATTGAAGTTGGTTTTGATGAACAAAAGCATAGAGACAAACAAAAGGAAGAGCATTTCTGGCAGGGGAACAGCTTGAGCAAAGGCACTGGATCAGGAATGGGAGTTGTATTTTCAGGGGGCATGTTGTAGACCAGCCTGGCTGTATTGTAAGCCACACATACTATTACAGGGCTTGCTAACTAACCTCTTGCAAACCTGAGAAAACAATCAAGAAGCTCTCAAAGACAATAAAAATATTATTCATTTAACAACTTACCTAGTACAAAACTCTAGGTGTATAACATAAAAGTAAATGCAAAATTTAACACATCAAAAAAAATTGCCAATATCTTTCTGGACTTATATCACAAAGAACTTTCATGATAGTAATTATGTTTTCAAAGATGCTTTCTTAATTTGTCTCAAAGGCAAATGTCATTACATAACTTTGAAGTTACTAGGGGTCCTTCATTTAGTTTGACTTTAATGGAATACCCAGTTGCTCCACAGAGAGATGTGAGACACTAGTCCCTGGGTTGTCTAGGTATTGGACCTCAGTGTCATGCCATAGTATTGGGTGCTACCCAATTGAATCAAATACATTTCAGGGCTCATTAAATAAGTCATATAGATATTATATATATATATATATATATATATATATATATATATATATGTGTGTGTGTGTGTGTGTGTGTGTGTGTGTATGTATGTGTATATATATGTATATATGTATATGTATGCATGATTATATTAAATACGATTATATATATAATTTTCCAGAGGAAGAGTGACTTTTGGAGAATGTTCAGAATAAAAACTACTTCTTTAAACCCTCAGTGTCTCCATAATGGTGGCATGAAAAGTCCTCCAAATCCCCTCCCCCTCAGTTACTCAGTTTTATTCAACATTTTTCTTTCATGCCTACACACTCCAATTATACCAATCTGCATATAGTTCTTTATGCTGTTTCTTTCTATTTTCCAGCTTTGAGTCCTTAAACATGCTTATTTTTCAACCTGGCTTTTTGGGAGAACCTCCTTCTGCCTGGAGAGAACACCTTCTGGATGACTGTTCCTTTCCCTACATTAGGGGCAGTTGGTTCATACTCTTTGTTACATTCAATATCTTTTACTATCTTCTTTATGGAATTTTTTACTATTGTACTTTTTTTTTTAATCTTAGTAAGATTGTTCTATATTTAAGTCTGGACTGTGAGTTTAAAGACAAGGCTTTTGGTCTTACTGTGGACTCTACTCCAAGTCCCTAGTAAGTAACTAATTAAAAGTAAATTAGCCCTGGCTGGTAGCACAGTGGATAAGGCGCCGGCCTGCACACCCAAAGGTCGCAGGTTCCATTCCCCAGCCAGGGCACATAACCAGGTTGCAAACCAGGTCTCCAGTCAGGTCTGTGGCTGGAGGCAGGTGAAACGCAACCATACATTGATGTCTCTCTCCCTCTCTGCCTCTCTCCCATTCCCTCTTTCTAAAAATAATAAAATCTTAAAAAAAAGTAAGTGATCTGTTTGTTGAATTAATGAATGAGTGGATGAATGAATGAGCGAAAGAAAGCAAAATGTAGGACTAATATTTTGATAAGTCTAGGAGTTAGGCAGTTGCATTAGGTAGACATTGGTTCATGTAAAGTTTCTATGAGTGACCCAAGTCCAGAGTTGCATAACTGGGCATCCCAGCAATGTTAGCTGGACCTGGAATGTCTCTTTCCTTCTGCACTGCCTTCTCCTAGAGCCTTAAGTTTGCAAGTTGGGTGCCAATAACTCCCAGAGGTTTTCAGGTACTACCAACAGAAGGGGTGTTATCTCTAAAAGCTCTCCCTAAAGAGAAAGGGTGCATTTCTCCTCAAAGCCACTAGGTAATAATTTTTCCAGTTTTATTACCTTTCCTGGACTGGGTGGCCAGTCTTGAACAGTATCTGTGGCTGGAAGTGGGTTCTGTTAAGGTGTCCCATGTTCTTATAGAAAACACATGGAATTTGCTCTGACAGAAACACAGAGGAAGATGCCTAACCAAGCAAAGCTCTTTTAAATAGAAAAGGGCTGAACTTGGGGTAACCACAGTGACTACAGTGGGGTGGAGAGCATGCACCTAAAGCCATTTATGCAGTCATTGTTAACTCTGGACTTCTGTTCCTTGTTGGGTATGGATTTGGGGTTCTTGCTCATTGATCTCTTCCTTCAAAACAACTGACAGTTTATACAACTAAAAGAAAATGTGTGCGTGCGTGTGTGTGTGTGTGTGTGTGTGTGTGTGTATGTGTTTGTGTGGCATGCATATATCTCCAGAATTTGAGCTCCAGAGTTCGTGACTTGACTTGCTATCAAGGTAAAGGTAAAACTACTGTGTCTCTGAAAAGATGGGGTGAAGCAAAGAGGGACCTGCTATCCAGAGAAGCGAATTTGCTGTTATTGGAACCTACACACATTCCCTTCAGGGGACACACTTCTCACTGCCAAATACATTCTTTTCTACTCTGAAATGTTACAGGTGCAAAATTCCTGTAAATACAGGAAAGCTTCAGCGTTTGAATTCTTGACTCTCTTGCTGTGATCAAATCAAGGAGACCCAGCATTGTGGAGCTCCACCATGTACCAGGGACTTAATTCATGTTGTTTCCTTTAACCCTCCCAGCAGTCACACTAAATGAGGCCTGAAAGGGTCTTCACAAGGAAATCACCTTGCCTAGTAAGCCAGGCATGTCCTAGATACATAATCGACCTATCCTTCATCTGCCTTTTCCATCTGAGGTTTTCTTTTCTTTCTTTCTTTCTTTCTTTTTTTTAAAAAAAAAGATTTTATTTAATATTTTCAGAGAGAGGGGAGTGGAGAGAGGAAGAAAGAGAGGAACATCAATGTATGGTTGCCTTTCACCTGCCTCCAGCTACAGATCTGGCTAGAGACATGGCTTGCAACCTAGTTATGTTGCCCTGGCTGGGAATCGAGGTTTTCTTTTGACATCATTTTCTCCTTACTGTGCCATTTCTTTTTCACTCCATCAAAAAAACATCAACTTGACTGAGTAAACCTCCTAAAAGAGATAACAGAAAACACAAAATTAAACCAAACCATTACCACCAACACAACTATCAATATCAACTGCTGGCTTTACAATAAGAGCCTCTAGCATAAGTTCAAAGCTTGACTTTACCTGAAACATGCATCTCATTTAATTAAAGTTCAATTCTATTTAAAAAGTGAGGAAGCTTGGACATACAGGGGAAGTGTTTATGTGGTTAAAATATGTTTGTCCTGGTTTCTGCCTCAGTGATGTGTGCTGTCTGGAGGACTCTTCTTCATTCTAGTCTTTGATTTTCCATCTCATTAAATAAAGAAACTCATTAATTAGCAAAATACTTAATGTATTACAGGTCAAGTACTACTATAGAATCCATAAATATAACCATGAACAATACTTATCTGGACCTGCTCTTTCAGAGCTTAATTCCAAAGGAAAAGATGGGTATCTAACCCATGAATCCATATGTGATGAGAAATCCAGCTGGCTATGATTGCTATGAAGAAAGTGAAACAGGGATATGTGGTGGGAAGTGCCTGGGGTAGGAATATGAAAGAAGACACATACATGACAGGAAGGACTCAGTCACATTGAGATATGGGTACCACTTTCTAGGAAAGAGATGAGCATAGTCAAAGTTTAAAGTCAGGAAGGAGCTTGGCTTGTCTGGAAAGATCAGAAGGAGCACAGGTAAACTGGTGTTTGGTTTCTGGATTTCTGGATTTTTAAAAAAGATTTTGTTTATTATTTCCAAAGAGAGAGGAAGTGAGAGAGGCAGTGAGGGAGGGAGAAAGACATTAATGTATGGTTGCCTTTCACCTGTCTCCAGCTATGGACCTGGCTGGAGACCTGGCTTGCAACCTGGGTATGTGCCCTGGTGGGGGAATCAAACCAATGACCCTTGAGTTGGCGGGCCAGTGTTTTATCCACTGTACTACCAGCCATGGCTGGATTTTATTCTTTGGGTCACCTCTGATCATAACACATACTTTGATTCCAACAGCAGTCATACTTTATACATATTATACCCATTTGAGAGATGCTTAAACTGATATTCAGAGCCAGTGTTTGGGGGAGTCTCAAAATCAACCTTAGTTTTGATAATTGCTAGAAGGATTAGAAAACTCAGTGAAGGCTGTTATATTTAAGGCAGCAGCTTATTACAGAGAAATAAGGTAAAAATCAGCCAAAGAAGGAAACATATAAGGCAGAACTTAGGAATGTATAAAATGTGGACGTTTTTGGTATGCATACACATTCACAGAACTCACAGTTCAGTATATGAAATAACGGTGCTGAAAAAGAAATGCATTTTTGATGGTGACTCAGTACAATATATACAAATACATGCACATATATGCAAAGAAAAATAATTTAAAGAAGCGGTACTCTTGCCTTGGCTCATGTGGCTCAGTTGGTTGGAGCATCATCCTCTAACTGAAAGGTTGTGGTTTTTGTCAGGGCACATACTTAGGTTATAGGTTTAATCTTTGGTTTGAGTGCCTATGGTCCCTGGTTAGCTGCATATGATCCTTTGTCCAGGAGCATGTGGAAAGCAACCAATTGATTCTTATCTCTTGCATTGATATTTCTCTCTCTCTCCCTTCCTCTCTCTCTAAGAAACAAATTTAACATGTCCTCAGGTGAGAGGGGGTAGAAAGAAGCAATGCTCTCTGTTATTGTCTACTCTGTACTGTTTTTCTATTTTCAAATATTTTGTCAGTAACTCACTAAACTGATTGAGATAACCCATAATTTAAAAGACACAGCTGTAATATAACTTACTTTCTTTCATTGCTTAGGGGATCATGTAGTTATTATGTTTAAATATATTTATTATTATTCTATTAAAGTTAACTCAAATTTTACCCCTTTTACCCACTTGCTCAGGAAATCTCTACCCCATTTTCACATTCATGGGTCATGAGTATAGGTTCTTTGGCTTCTCTATTTTCTATACTGTATTTTACATCCCCATAGCTATTCTGTAACTACTTGTTTGTATTTCGTAATTTCCTTACCTTTTTACCTATTCCCCAACCCCCTGCCAATCTTTTTCTTAGATTCAATGATTAATTTTTTTTTTTTTTTTTTTTTGCCATTTTACTGTTTGTTTTGATCTTCTTTCTCTTAAATAAGTTCCTTTAACATTTCATATAATGGTTTGGTGATGAAGAACTCTTTGTTTATTTCTTATCTTGGAAGCTCTTTATCTGCCCATCTTTTCTGGGCTGGGTAGAGAAATTTTGGCTATAGGTCCCTACTTTTTTTGTGGCTTTGAGTATTGTTTGCCAATCCCTTTTAGCCTGCAAAATTTCTTTTGAGAAACTGAGTCTTATGGGAACTCCCCTGCAGATAGACTGCTTTTCTCTTTCTGCTTTTAAGATTCTTTCTTTGTATTTAACCTCTGGCATTTTAATTATGATGTGTCTTGGAATGGGCCTCTTTGCATCCATCTTTTTTGGGGCCTTTCTGCTTTCTGAACTTGCATGTCTACTTCCTTCAACAAATTAGGGAAACTTTCATTATTTTTTCAAATAGATTTCCAATTTCTTGCTCTTTCTCTTTTCTTTCTGGCACCCCTATTATGTGAATGTTAGAATGCTTGAAGTTGTCCCAGAAACTGCTTACACAAAACAAGAAGTGGGGGCTCACTGAAGCAGCTGTTATTTGTTTGAGAGGATTGAGAAAGTTGTGAAGCATAATCCATAAGCAGCCAGTTCATATGGAAAAGCAGCATGGGTGGGCCTGTAAGTTGGGTAAGGTGGATTCTCTTGGGGTATCCAAGGTGGAGCAAACAGTATAAGCCAGGTTGATGGAATCTCAGATATGGCACCAGCCTGCCCACAATGTGACCCTGTGGGAGGAGGGTTCAGATAGAAGATAATTGGCCTCTGCTCACCTTGATACCAGACACTTCCTGTATCTGTTTCTCCCTGTGTTCCACTGGTAACTTTCAAGCTGTTGCCCTGGTGCTGTAGCTCATAGGGAGCAATTCTGAGTAAATTCATGTATGGGCTCTTTAAGAGGAACCGTTTGGGACTCTAGCAGTTTTTTCACTGACTCAATCCCTACTGGTTTTTGCAACCAGAAGTTGTGGGGACTTCTCTTCCTGGCACTGGGACCCTGAGCTTGGGGGCCTGGTGTGGGGCTGAGACTTCTTGTTTCCAAGATATCCCTCCAAAATTTTTATCAAACACATAGATGTGGGACCAGTTACTTCCATATCTCTTCTCTTCCTACCAGCCTGGATGACTGTGGCTGTCAGGCTTCTATTCAACTCAATTTCTGATGAAATAATTTTTCTGAGTAATAATTTTTCTATATATTAGATGCAATTTTTATGTGGTTGTGAGAGAAGGTGAGCCATGTCTGCCTATGCCACCATCTTGACTAGAAGTAGGAATGATGCAATTATCATTTCATAGACATTCCAATAATAGTAGTCATAATGGTAGTAATAGTACTACTACTAATAGTAATATTTTAACAATCACCAAATACTTTTCTAAGTACGTGTCATGGATTATCTTGTTAAATCCTCATAATAAGAATTTAAGGCTAAGTCTGTTGTTAGCTCCATTAAATGGATGTAGAAAATGGGTCCAGAGAAATTGCAAAGTCATCTTATTTAAAATCTCATGGCTGGTGAGAGTTAAAGGGTTTGGATCTGTCTTCAGAGCTGTATTCTTAACCACTGCACCATACTGTTTCTCTAGAGCTACTGGATTTGAGCAAGGACCATAACTGTCTTTATTCAACATTATATCCTCAGGTCTGAGAACCCCTCCTGAGCTCTTTTTCTCTTTCTGGGGTGTGATCTCTTCATCTCATAGTGTGGTCTAGTAAAGAACATGTGTGATTTCTATGTCTAGTTCTTGGCACAGAGCTTCACAAATGCTGGGCATTTCTTCAGCTAAAAGAATGTTGGTTATGCAAATGAGGTGACTCAAAGTGGGTTCTTAGGTTGCTTGAGGATGGCTGCTGGTGATCAGAGATCTACTTCATAAACAGAGGGTTGGAACTTTCAGCTACCCAACCTCTGGGAAGGAAGAAGAATCTGATTGAGTTCAGTAATGTAGCTAGTGATTTCATAAACATGTCTATGTAATGAAGCCCCCCCAAAAAACTCTAGACACTGGCCTCAGTAGAACTTCCTGTTAGGAAACACATGAATGTGTCACTAGAAGTCATGCCTTATTTTACCAGAAGAGGGCAGGGAAGCTTTTCCCTAATCCCCCTCCCAAGAGCTTGCCCTATATCTCTTCATTTGGCTGTTCCTGACCTGTATCTTTTATAATAAACTAAAATCATAAGTAGACACTTTCAGTGAGTTCTAAATCATTCTAGTGAATTATCAAAAATGAGAGGTTCGTGGGTACCCTCAAATTTATAGCCAGTCAGTCAGATGTTAGGATGACTTTTGAAGTGAGTTTGTCTTATGAAAGACTCAGTCCCTCTTGGGACCTGTGGCCAGCTCTGGGTGGCTAGTGTCAGAAGTGAATTGAAACCTATATGGTTGGAGTGGAAAAAAAGCATTTTCAAATTTGTAGTTGACCAGGTAAGAATGCAGGTGCCTTGATGACACCTGAGACTTAAGGCTGGTGTCTGAAATGGGGGCAGCCCTATGAAAGATTTTTGACTTAACTGTGAGGTCTGTCAACAAGATATTACTTGCTAGATCAATGACCTCAGACTGTGTAAGTTGCTGGCAGCAAACACAAGGCCCGAGAGCCTCTATCTTGTTTTATCTGCCAGGCATCTTTGGCCCTGCACCTTGTTTCTACCTAGCTCATTTAACTGTTAAGGAGTAGTTACATTTATACAGGGTGCACCCACTCAATTGGCAAAATTTTAGTAAAATAAACAACATACCCCAAAAGTATTATATTTTGAAATAAATTTATTCTTATATGTAAATCCATAAACATAGTCATTATTTTTTAAACTGTTCAAAAAAGTCTCCATTTGCTGCAATAATAGACTTGAATCAACTCTGGAATATTTAACATGCTTTAATTAACTTTTATTTATCCATGGACATCATGTTTTCAGTCTTAGGTTTAACAGCCTCTTTATTGGAATGAGGTTGTTCATTAACTTCTCTTTCACAAATGCTGCATATATAATAGTCTAAAGGATTTGCATCTGATGAACTAGGTGGCCAGATTTGATTTCCTTTGACTAGAATTCAGGAACATTGACACTGAGACATTCTTACACCTTTTTGGCATTATGTGCTGGTGCACCATCTTGTTGGAAGAGGAAATGACGTCCATGTACAACTTGCTTCATCCACTACTTCTCTCAAAATGACAAGGTAAACATCTTGGGTCTTCATTGATGATCTCCTGGATTCTGCATACAATATCTAGACTTGTGCAATCCTTGTGTACCTTATACATTTTTCTTATTGGTGTGGCAACATCAGGATCAAGCATCATCCACCTTCTTCACATTATAAACTATACATAAAGGGATGTTCTTGAAGTCTGCAATTTCCTTAGAAGTTTGCTCTGCATGCAGTCCAGAAACTATGGTTGCTCTAACATTATATTCCTTGGTCATGATGGTTGCTCTCAGAATGTAATACTTTATATTGGAAACAATGATGTTAAGTCATAACCTTAGAAACATAGTTTTACAACATTAATAAGAAACATGTGAAATAAGGAGATGCAAAATTTTTGCCAATTGATTGCACATACCCTGTATAGTCCTAAAATTACATTTGGCCCTTTGAAAGCAACCATGAGGCTGATATGGCCCTCTGTGCAAATGAGTTTGACACCTCTGGTAAGTACTGAGGAAAGGGTGAAGATTTTTGAATGGTATACATCTGAACCAGGCCTTGGATTATCCACTTATCGGTACTCTCAACTGGGTCTTTCTGGACCTCAGTGTCCCCACCCCCCAATCCACTGATGGTGGCACAAGTTTTAATAAAATTCCTCATATCATTTGTTTCAAGAAATGTGTCCAACTCAGTGTACATTTTTTCTCATTTCAAGATTTATTGGGTCTGTCCAATAGAGGGTGGGACAAAAGTAGGTTTATAGTTGTATCCACTTTCAAATACAATAATAAATAAATAAATAATAATACAATAATAAACTGTGAATATCTGTAACACCTTGATTACCATGAGTTAGGTTTCTGCAGTCGCCCAAGGAAACTGATAATCTTTCACTGTCTTTGGAATAGAATGTGGGCTGGGTCTCAATGGTTTACCTGGATGGATGCCACTTTTATTTTCTAAGAAAGATCATCTGATTTGGTTCAATTGACCTATTCTAAGCTGGAAGCCTAACTGGGTGAGCTTCATACCATATTCCACTTGAATGTTCTCCTTTGACCTAAAGTATTTTCCATTTCTGACCCATCTAGTAATAGCCAGGGAGAAAACTCATGGTGATCCATTTACTTCTGGGAGCATCTACACAATGCAGAAACTCCTCAGAAGGAGCTGACACTTGGCATTCTAAGGCTCTGGTGAAAATCCTTTTCTTTATAAGATATCCAGAATCTAATGAGAAATTAAGATACATGTGATTTTAAAGACATATATCCCAATGAATATAAGGTATCATTATATAGATCACAACTCTAGAACCCAGAGCTATGGATTTTAGATGTCACACATGCTATTGGGAGAGAGGTCAGGGTCTGGTCCTCCTTTGGAGCTCCCTAAAGTACATTCGCAAAGAGCCTCCAGCCCTCTCCTCCTTATGAGGCTGGTCTTACTATAGGTCACTATTTTTTTTTTTTTGTCTGCTGGTATCTGAGTTTTAAAAATGTTTATATCACAGTCACAAACTGAGTGCAGAGGTTAGCTTTATCTCACAAGTGGACATTATGGTTTTAAAATGCAGAATATTTTCCTTACAGACTAAATTTATGCCTTCTTTTGGAACTACAGATCTGGCACCTCTGGGATCATATTTCATCAATGCAACAGTTGACCATAAGTAAGTAGTGGCTGCCTCCGTAGACAATTCACTTACTGTAGTGTCCACAGTCCTCATCATTACCCATGTCTCACACTTACCCATTTTGTTCATTCACATTAACTCCCTGAACCCATATTTTCTTTCTTCTATGTTATTCCCTACATTATCTGACCAAAGAATTGATTACAAGCTGAATCAAGGCAGCTTTATATATTTTCTTTTGGTTTCCCATGGCCATTCACCTGTTCATTTATTTAATAAGCAAACCTTGAGTGCTTGCATGCCCAGAGATCTTCTAGATGCATGAGTGCATTTAAATATAATTAATTAAACATAATTGGTCTCTGCTCTTAAGTAGAGCAGTTTAATTGGGAAGATGGACAAGCTGACCAATACTGTACAGTTTAAAACTTAGTTAAATGGAAAAGAGTACAGCATGCTTTGCAAATATAGAAGATCAGGACAACTGATCTCCTAAGGGTAGATAGTCAAGAAAGACTACCAAAGGATAGTCAAAGAAGCAGTATTGTGATGGTTCTGAAAGAAAGTTAAAACTGAACCTGGGAGAAAAGAAGGTCAGGATGTTCCAAGTTGAGGAAGACCAGTTTGTGAAAGACAAGAGGTACTTTTACATATGCACATAAATGGGCCAGTGTGCTTGGAATGGGATGTGCAAGGAGCTATGGAGGGCCACTGACAGCATTAGCTGCACATGAAAAAGCTTGAAGGATGGGAGGGCAGGATCTATAGAGCTACCTAGGCAGTTATCTAGCAGGCAGAGATCCTGAATGCATTGGGTATTGAGGGTCCAGACAACTGAAAGGGACTGCAATGGGTAATCAGTAATGGAAAGAGCTGAGTTGCAGATGAGCACAGAACCAAGAAGACCATGTAAGCCATTCTTAGAGCTCTCCGTAGAGCAAAGGTCTCCAGTGAATGAAGCTGGATGAGCCACAGAGAGACCTGGCTTCTCTCTACCCCCAGCATTGACACAGAATTACTCCTGACAGCTCTCTCTCTCTCTGCCTCTAGCAGAAAAATAGGGTAGTTCAAGAAAAAAAGACAACCATGACCCACCCCACCCCACATTTCTGGAGCCATATGTCTAGCTGAAAAATAGGAAAACTTGTCATTTTATGTAAGATTAAGGTTTAAAGAAGTTACAATTACTAAGAGTAACCAAGACCTATAAATTTTGTACAAAATGTCATTGAAGAACAAGAAGAGAGCTTGACAGAGCCTGGTGGAAAGCAGTGGACTCCTTAGGCTACAGGGCACACAATATGCTGGTTATAAAGGTTGACCAAGATTCAAGTCAAGAGGAAGGGTTGCTTTATTGACTGACCCTGAGATCCAGAGTCAGACAAAGATGATGTTGCAGTAAGAGGGGGCAAGAGAAATCATGAAAGGTACAGGGCGTGTCACCAGCAGAGTGACTATATGCAAAGGCACCTGCCCATTGGCAGATAAATAACCAGCAGGGAAGTTGACCTTACCCAGATGAAACTTCTGAGGGATTGGGCATTTAGTAAAGAAAACCTGGCAAAGCAGCACAAAGCAGGTAATGTGGCACTCAGGGAGCCATGGTGCAGGGACACTCACTCTGTATACCCTGTGGTTGGGATGTATAGGTGACAGGGACCTCCCTGGGTGTGTGTCCTTCCAAATGCAGGATTCTTACGTCCACAGTGACCATGGATATATACAGATTAGAGTATCTGTTATGTTTCCTCTTATTCTCAATTACTATAAATTGATTTCTGCAGAATCACTGAGAAGTGGGAAGATTTACAACAGATTAACTTTCATCTAGTTTAATGAAATTGTCTAAATGCATAAATCCAAGCCTGCCTCAAGATTATGAATTTTTATAGCTTGTGCTTGGTTGACAATCCTTTTTCCCTTTCTTTCCTTCTTCTATCCCTCCCACTCCCCCTTCCCCTCCTTCTCTACCTGCAGAGTTGCCTGCATTCTGTACCTCTGTCAGACACCTTTTGAGCCAGTACATGAAAGCTTCCAGAGAGCTGTGTAAAATATATTTATGGGGTACTGCTGAAAATACTCCTGTTTAGACATAAATGAGTATAAATGGAGCATGGCAAGGAATTTGCTTTATGGAAACTGATATTGATGACTTGACATATGCATATGTATTTGTATAATCAGATTATTTTTTGCCAATGACATATTCTGGTCCAAAGTGTCTTATATTAGGAGCACCCTTATCCTTACAGTAAGAAGAAAAAATCTTCCCAAGTTCCCGTATTATTCTCATGGATGCTTAGGAGCTCATTTCTTTATAGTGGAACCTTACTGTGGGGAAAATGGTGTATGGGCAAGACAAGTTTCCCATTCACTGAATCAGTGAAATCTCTTGGACTGATTTCTTTTATTAGTTGCTGAGGTTTGTGATGAGATAAGACTGAGATGGACCCACCTGCACAAGCTCACACTCTAGTGTGTGTTGTGTGACAGCAAAGCCAGGGTTAAGTCTGGTTGAATGTACCCAGTTTCCTGTCTAATGCTGAACCTGCGAGATTGTTGTGGAAAGCCCCAAAACATCTCTGGGATGATGACCAGTGTAGATTAAGGCAGATCAATATTTGGAGAAGTAAAACGTTAATCAGCTCATTTTCCTCTCTTTCATGACTTACCCCTTTGGATCCATTGCCCAGGAGGGTCTTGTCCAAAGCAAACCATCTCAAAAAGAAACAAACCTTCTCAGGTTATTGTTTTAGGAAACAAAGGCTAAAATTGGAAGATGTAATATAAAGAGGGCTTGAAAGACAATGCCATGTGTTCACCTCCACTGAGACCAGGGAAGCCATAGGCTTTAAACTGAGGGTGCTGAGAGGCACTCCGCTTTATTGGGACCAGCCTTGCACCTACACTCCACCACAACTGGATAAAAAGTGATATAGATGGAATTCCCCCAGGACATTTCCTCAATTTTAAACATTAGAAGGGGAATAATGGAGCAATCAGGTGCAGAGATGACTAATGTATTTGAAACTAGAGAGAAAGGACCTTCAAAGAGGAGTTATCAACTCACTGCATTCATGAAGTGCCATGGACTGGAATGACTATGATTCAGCATGAAGAGCGGTAGGTCTGTGTGTCTAAGAAAGAATGAAGGAAAGAAAGAGTTACATGTAACATGAGGATTGCTCCTGGCATCTTTGTGATAGAAACTTCTTTATTCTAATCATGCCTCTTTCCACTAACCTTGGCTTTGAGTTCTTGCACAACTTGTGAGCTGTTTGATCTAAAACACAGATGCCTTCTAGGTTGAAAACTAATAATAGACTTGAATTTCTATAATTCCATGATCAAAATAGGTCTTGCAGAATAAGAATAAAACCCAGATTGTTAGCTTTGCTCCTGAGGGTTTCATAGACATATAAGAAAAGAATCCTGTGAATTATTTTCTACACAGAAGAGATCCCCCAACCCAAGCTTTTTTGTAACATTCTAGAAGATGCAAGGGAATAAAACAAAACTTCTCTTGAGACTGTCAAAAATAAAATTAATTCCTGTTCTCAGGATGAGAAAGCACAATGGAAATTTCTCTCACTGAGGGCACAGGTGTCTCTGTTCTTTGGCAATTTGCAGGAGGCTGATTTACCTCAGCATGCATTAACCAGAGCCACTCACTCACACAGGGACTGTGCATGCACTAGGATTTTCATTCTGAAGTCTTAGTGGGGAAGCAGGGCATAGACTTGGGTGACCCAATTTCTTCAGAGGATCTGATTCTGAACAAAATCTTTAACATGTTAGTAATTGAATAGTGGAAAAGAGGCTATAAGACCTTTCCAGAAGAATGCAGCCCCTAGAAGAGGAGTAAGACCAGGGCTTTTTCTTTCTGGTTGGGCTGGAATTGTAACAACTCCAGCTCTGAGAGCCTAGACATAGTGTGTGGTGCAGCAAGATTTCTCAGTGGCTTGAGGAGCCCATGAGCTACAATCATTAGCCTTTATGGACAATCATAGTTATTGACACCTGGAACATGCATGTACTCTCACAGCTCTTTTCTGGAAATGTGAACTTTGCAGGTTTTTTTTGAGAGGGGTGTTATCTAGATTTATGTGTTTTATTTATTTAAAATATATATTCCTTTCCTGGCTGGTGTGGCTCAGTGGATTGAGCACTGGCCTGTGAACCAAAGGGTCACCAGTTCAATTCCTGGTCAGGGTACAAACTTGGTTTGTGGGCCAGGTCCTTGGTTGAGGCCATGTGAGAGGCAACCACATATTGATGTTTCTCTCCCTCTCTTTCTCCCCCTCTTCCCCTCCCTCTAAATGTAAATAAATATCTTTAAAGAAAAAAAAACAAACATATTCCTGCCTTGCAATTATTTGTGTCAATTAATTTGTTTTATTTCCATAGTAGATGGTAAACTACTAGAGGGCAAATATAGGACTTCATCTTTGCTTCTGTTCATAGAATCTGAGAGCATTATGTAAAGAGTGGTGGCTTCACATCTGAATCAGAACACAAATGTGAACCAGGAAGACCTTGTCTGCCTCTGGTTTTATCCACTCCTCGAAGTGTGCTTTTGTACAACTGACCTAACCTTTCTGAACTTCAGTTTCCTTAAAAAAAGTGAGATACCAGCTAACTACAACAGGGCCTTACTGTTAGGATAAAATGGCCTGACAAGTAGAGTAAGTTGATATTGGAAGCTTAATGATTAGTAAAAGTCAGACAACTATTTCAACCTACAGCCATGATTTTGTAGTGATAGGTAGTCAGGTTTGACTAGGAATAAGGTGAAACAGTGATGAGAACAGACAGCAGATGGGCATTTAGACTCTTTTCATTTATTTATTTATTTATAATTTTATTGTTGTTGTATTACATCCATCCCCTTTTTGCTCCCCTCTGTCCCCCTCCCCACCCACCCATTCCCCCAAAAGTCAATCCCACCTGTTGTCCATGTGCAAGCATTTAGACTCTTGTCTGACTTTGAATGTTTGTCTTCTACTTGCAACTTAGTTAGAATTATAGTATCTGCATTTGTCTATCATAATATATGTACCAATAAAGTACCTAAAGAAGGTTCCTGTGAAAGAAAAGATCACATGTGTAATTGCCTGCTCTGGTTCTGGAGGCTTGTTCTATTTCTACTTCTATAACAAGCTTGTCTGCAGAGATCTAGGCTTGCTTTTTATTAGGACCCTGCAGGTATCAGTCACATGTAGTATATAATTAATGTGGCACTGCACATCTAGAATGTAAGTTCCTTGAAGGTGGTAATTTTTGCCTCATTCATTTACTCCTATGTCCCCAGAACCTAGAACAAATCTGACTTATGTGCTCAGTAAACAGTGAATGAGGGAGTGCTCCTGCAGGCTTCTGCAGACGCAATTCCTCACAGCTTGGATTAGGCACTGGGACGGGCTCGAAAATGAGGAAAGCCTGGCTGTTCATTGTGGCTGCCTCTTGCAGTTGTGTTAATTCAATCCTGAGGTGTCATGTGGAGATTATATCAAAGCAGCTAGTGTTCTAGGCAGATAAGCAAGGCTCATAGACCTGCTCGATCCATTCTCTCTCTCTCTTTAACAACAAAATTCACTTTGAGGTAAAATGTCCTGAAGGGGTCTTCAGTAATAACATATGCCTAACAAGAGAGGGTCAAAGACCTTACCTCAACACTGGCATATTTCATTGCTACTTAGTGTCAACCATCATCTTATTTGACAACAAAACTGGGGAAAATAAATACTACCTAAGGCAGGCACCTAGAAACAGGCTGGATCCTTAATTAAAGGAGTGTGTGTTTACAGAAAGAACGCTCTGATTTCGCAATGGGTGCATTTCTCCCTTCTTGCCAATGGGAATTTGACAGGATATGGCTTCAGGCCCAATCTGAGACAGATTGAAGCTCAAAACTGACTAGTGATAGACAACAGTTAGATTCAGTTCCTCTTAACCACCACACAATGATCTCAGAAAACATGTACTTTCAAAGGGGTTATAAATTGTTTGTTTTATATATAACTGAAACAATAAATAACTGAATTTTTCTGAGACATTCATTACTTACCTTATTTTACAAAGTATTCAACTGAGGTCAAAGAGGATAAATACAGTAATTACAGAATGGGTATCTGTAAAGAAGGGGAAAATTATGGGTAGAGACATTTTTATTTTTACTTAACTATAATAGCTATAACAGAGTGGAAAAGAGGTTATGGGGGCTTGGTTTATCATTTTTCTTCATTTCAAAATTTCATGCCATTCTTACACATGTTTTCTATTGTAAAAATTTTAGGAGTCAAATTCCATGAAAAATCTAGTTGAATTTTAATTAGTCTTGGACTTAATTTAAATATTAATTTGGGTGATAATATTTTTTAAATTCTCTCATGATTATTCTAGTATTTTATAGTTTCTTTTTTTAACATTGATTTATACAAAAATAATTTTGATACGAAGTAGAGATCCATCTTGCATTAGTTGCCAGAGGGTTAGCCATCTGTGCAAACACCATTTATCCGGCAATCCATCTTTTCCCAACTAGTTTTGTTAAGTAGCATTGATAGCAAACCAAGGCAGGAGGGAGGAGGGATGCATGTCCCATCCACTTCAACAGTCCTTGAAATTCTAAGTATCTTTTTCACTATCTGAGAAAGAAAGCCTTTGAAACTGTGCTTTCACCCCAAGGTTTGAAAGGCTGGAAAGGCCAGAAAGAGCTTAAAGGAAGAAGGTCATTAGGTATTCATGTCCTGTCCTGGAAAGCTGGCACCACCTTTACCTATCAATCAATATATAACTTTTTTACTCTCCCCCCAACATACCAACTATATAAATCCTTAGAACAAAGGACTTATTCTTTCTGGCCACCCAGCCTCTGGTTGCTGGGCCTCAGGCCAGCTCAGTTCTTGCTCTGGCCACCTATGCCCTTGCTACCCTTGCTCTTGCCTTCCTCCCCCACTTTATAGATGCCCATTCTTGTCCTGGGGGACATATCACCAATAAACTCTGCTTGGTTGCATGATAACAGACTCAATGATCTGTAATTCTTTACTGTGTTGGCAAGAAGAACCAAGTTTCTGGGAGTTTTTCCCATAACATTTTGACTAAACATCATATCTGCTATGAAATTTTAACTTAGCTTTGAACTCTCTTTTCCATTTCACTGATGTCTGTCTTCTGTGCACAGGCCAGAATTAAGCTTATAATTACTCTGTCTTGTCATAATCATCTTTTCCAGAATCATTCTGGATATATTCCTAAGTATACATACTTTTCCATATGAACTGCTGAATTAGCTTGCCTACTTCTATCAATTTTCTTTCCCTTCCCAAAATTTCAGTGGCATATAAATACACATTTACAGATTTATAGATTGGGTTTTGACAGCTTTATGGATGTATGCCAACTTATTTATAGATTTTTAGAGTCTTGATAGTTTTTTCCTTTTCAAAAAAGAATGTTGTGCCCTGGCTGGTGGCACAGTGGATAAGGCGCTGGCCTGCAAACCCAAAGGTTGCTGGTTCAATTCCCAGCCAGGGCAACATAACCAGGTTGCAAGCCAGGTCTCTAGCTAAGCCTGTGGCTGGAGGCAGGTGAAAGGCAACCATATATTGATGTTTCTCTCCCTCTCTGCTTCTCTCCCTTCCACTCTCTCTCAAAATAATAAAATTTAGGAAAAAAAAAAAAAAGGAATGTTGTCCCATTCATTGAAATAATTTTTTAAAAAAGTCTCACTGGCATTGACTATTTTTCCTCATAGAGCATTAATATATTCCTTGTTAAAGCTTATATTTTGATTCTTTGTTGCTATTATGACTATAGTCTTTTTTCTCATTTCATTTTCTAACTGGTTTATCTTTTTATAGTGGGGAGCTAATGAATTGTATATGTTGATTTTTTAATCAACTTCTTTACTGGGTTCTTTTTTAGTTCTTATTTGTGTTCAGCTAACTCTCTTGGGCTTTCTAGATATGCTCTATTAATTTCAAGAAATGACAATAATTTTGAATCTTTCAATTTCATGCCTTATTTTTCTTGCCTACTTCTCCTGGTTAGTATAGTGTGTCAGTCTTGGTGGGGACGGGAACACAGGAGCTCGGCAGAGTCAGAGACAGTAGAAGGAGAAGCAAGAAAGTTTATTAGAGGAAAGTAGGTCAAAAGCTGATTCCAGAAATCAGCCCAGAGTCAGAGACACTAGAAGAAGCAAGAAAGTTTATTAGAGGAAAATGGGGGAAGAGCTGACTCCAGAAATCCACCTGGAACTGACTATAGGAATCAGCCCATACGAAAGGAGTGGGATTGTGCTTTTAAGCCAAAAAAACTGCACCAGTTACTATGGTTACAGGGCTCTGGTTACTATGGTCATAGAATACAATGGAGCATGGAGTTCTGGTAACCACAATCACAGAGTTCAGGTAAAGGTGGTGTATCTGTTTCTATTGTCCCTTATTGGGGTGACATCTAGTAGTTAATCCCTGATTGGCAGGGTTGTTAAAGAGTCCCCAAAAACCATATAGGGTGTACCTAGCTGCTTATTTTAATTTCTGGTCTCCAAGAGAGAACAGACCATTGGCACTTTCTGCATTGTTTGCTTCATCTGGCCTGGTTACAGCATATCCTGGTTTCCACAAGGCCCATATATTCTGATATACAGGTTCCCACATATTGGAGAGGGTTGATCCCCAAAGTCCCCACAGCTCATGGTTTTAGGGAAGGAGATGGTACAGTTTGAGATACTTTGTATATCAATGACAAGGTTACAGAGGCTTTCCTGAAGCCAAGAAGTGCTACCACCTGTGTAAAAGGGTGGATGATACAGGTTAAGGTACTTTTCATAACAGAGCAGTATTGTGCTCTGGGTCAGCATTTAAAATTGGGAGGAGCCACAGGGAGAAGCAATGCTGTTTGACAGGATTTAAGAAGGGTGCCATGCTGTTTGAAAGGATGAAGAAATCCCACACGCACAGTCTGCCATGAGAAGCATGATAAAAGGAGCCTGTTAAAGAAGCATGATAGATCAGCAGGTTGTAGCAGCCATGTGAGAAGACACAGCTATGCAGTTTGTAGTTAGGATGTGGCCTGGGCTAGTAAGAAAGCAGACATGCTGTTGCTTTCATTGTGCCCACTCCAGCTGACTCCGAAGCCACCAGACTCCACTTGCAGACCCAGACTCTATCTGGACTCTTGGAATTTGGGACACTCTCTCAGGACTTGTGCCTTTCCTGGATTTCACCATGATCCAATGTAACACAGGAGATGCTTTCCTAGACTATTATCCAGGAAACTGAAGGCAAAGTACCCCAGATCCTAAAGGATAGAGCTGAAAGATAAGGAATGGGGAACTACTGGGCTTGGTTTTGGTTTATAGACTTTTGGGGAGCAAGGTAAGTGCTGGGCCTAGTGGAAAAACAGGACTTTGAGCAGAAGTGCACCCAGTCCCCACAAGAATGGAATGTTGTAAATAAAGACCTAATTTTCTCAACAGTAATTGTTAGGTCTTATACCGAGGTGCCATGTGTTGAGCCCTGGTTTGCTCAGTAACACTAGGACCTCCAGAATAATGATAAAAATAGGGAGAATTGCCAATCTTATTATTCATTTGATTTCAATAGGGATGCTTTTATTGTTCTATCATTAAGCTTAATGCTGACTTTTGACTTAATCTATTGTTACTATTAACAATAGAGCTTTATTTCACTTTAAAATAAGGAATTGGTATTGAATTTTACTTATTACTTGTCCAGCAGCTGAAGAAATATCTATACCTTTTCTGCTACTATTATAAATATCATGCAAGGAATTTGGTGGCTGTAGTCATATACTGCAGGATTGCTTTTTAGTGCATTACTTAAGACATTTACAGTAACATTATTAGTGAATTTTGTCTTTGTCATATCATTCTATGCCATTACATTGTTAGGTTTTTTTTTTTGTTTTGTTTTGTTTTTCTCTTTTGGTCATATTTTTATACCCAGAGTATGATAGTTTTTGTAAGTTTGATTTTGTAAGTTTTGGTCTGTGAATGTTCTGGGGAAATTTTGAAGGCCCTTGGATAATCTGTTAGCTTAAGTATGGATAGAATTCATCTGGAACCTATGATATCTAGTATCAATTCTATATTCCTTTAAATCTGGTATTTCCTGTAAACATGCTTAAATCTAGAGAGTTTATTAAATTAATATTTTTACAAGATTATTCTATAAGAGTGGTAGTGTACTTCTATTAGGAATGTTTAACTTTCTCCTTTTTTATGATGTTAGTAGCCAGTTGTAAACATTGGTTAGATCTATTTAATTGGAAATTTTAACTATTGATATCTCTATTCTGTTATTTCTTCCTTGTTTATTTGATGGAGGAGTATTTTCATAAACAGTAAACTACTCATCAATATTTGATTATTTTGAGGTATAGTTCATGTAGTACAAACAGGATGAATGTTTGTTACCTGGCATATTTGTCACTAATTTTTTTTTTTTTTTTTTTTTAATATGGAACTCTTCACGAATTTGTGTGTCATCCTTGTGCAGGGGCCATGCTAATCTTCTCTGTATCGTTCCAATTTTAGTATATGTGCTTCCGAAGCGAGCACTGTCACTAATTTTTAAAATAATAAGATTTTCCTAGCAATGACAAGTATTTTACATTGTTTTTTATTGATTTTGTATCTTTTTAAACTTCTTGATTTAGACTTCTTTGATGTGTTTCACTCCATTTTGAGTATTAATCTAATGAACACATTTTCTCATATCTGGACAATTTGAGCTTGTTAAACTTGGTTCACAAATTCTTTTGACATAACCTTGTAGTATTTGTTTGTTTTTCTTTCTGATAGAAAAAACTGTTTCAGCCTCATTTTGTACTCTTTTTTCTTTTCTTTTGCTTCAGGACTGGAGTAATTTTTTCAAATAATCCTGGTTTATCTTAGTAGGAAATTATTTAGAGAAAGTACTCTGGGCATGAAGGATGTTTACTACTATTGGTTCAATTATTATTTTTAGAACTTTTTTATGTATAGAGTAAAATATTTTTTTAAACATGATTTTCTGTGTATTAATACTTGAAGCTCTAATTATTACCATCATAATTGCTGATTTTCCTTGTTTCATACCACACATACACTAAAAATTTTCATAATAACAATATTAACACTACTAGCAAAGAGTTTTAAGTTTGTTTCTGTGGCAATTGTTTATACTCTTAGAGACTATCCCACTGAGTCTAAACATTAAAAAATTACTGTTTACAAGCCATTCAAAATAGTCTTTCTGCACATTATACAATCAAATACTCAGTTTGGGTTATTTCTTTAATTATTGTTTATTTTCAGGGATGACTTTAAACAGTTTTATTATAATTATGCTATATTTTTACAAAATAAAGTCAAATGTAAATGTATTGAACTAGGTATATACAAAGAACAACAGTTATTACTCCACTGTATTGCCTCTCTCATATTATCAGTAGTCTTATTTTTTAAATTGTCATAACATATATTATCACAAAAAAATATGTATCTTTTGTGGGTTATCTTTTGGTGTTAGGAAGCTTTGCACTTTTTAATGGTTATCTTGATGTATATATAACTTTTAAAATATTACCTTTAGTTCCTCTTTTATTTGAGCTATTGTCTGTTGTTTCCTACCAAGAACAGTAATGAAATTAAAAGGAAATTTCTTCTTCTACTCAGGTCAGGATGTGCATTCAAATTTAAAACACTTCTGCAATTGATACAACAAAGGATCAGGCAGAGGTGAGAGAAGAGGCCAGGCTTCATAGTAACTAAAATATTTTCCCATGACCTAGTCCCCTTCCCCCAGGGCCACTGGTCTTACATGGAAATATATATGTACCCAGCATTTCTGATCTTCTGATTGGGATTTACAGGTTTAGCCTGGCCCATGCGGGACTCCAAGTTTCTATGTTTTTTCCAGATGGGCCCCAACACTTTCCCGTCTCTGATTTGATGTAATATACTTTTATTTCCAACCAATTCCTGAATAGTAATAATTAAACTTATTTATACTTTTTTATATATTACTTTCTTCTCCCCTCTATTTTACAGCAGTTTTATTGATACATAAATTATACACCATACAATTCACCACTTAATGTGTACAGTTCAGTGGATTCTAGTAGATGCACAGAATTGTCCAACCTTCACCAGTCTAATTTTAGAACATTTATATCACCTACAAAAATACACTGATTTTTAGTTTCCCATCATTCTTCTTTTCTCTATATAGATTTGCTTATTGAGAAATTTTCATATAAAAGGAATAATATGTCTGTTGTCAGAGTGGAGGGTGGAAAGATGAGTGAAAAAGGTGAAGGGCATATAATTAACAACGTTGTGATACATTTATATGGTGACAGATGGTTACTAGACTTAGTGTGGTAATAAATTCATAATATATATAAATGTTGAATCACTAGCTATACCTGAAATTATTATAATATTGTATGCCAATTATACTTTAATAAAAATTATAATTATACTAAAAGTAAAAGAAGTGATAACATACATAGCCTTTTATGGCTGGCTTCTTTCATTGAACATATATTTTTAAGGTTCATCTGTGTTTAGTATGTATTTGTATGTCATGCATTTTTATTGTTGAATATTTCATTTTTTATATATGTATATACATATATATATACCAATTTTTGTTTATTAACAACTGATAAACATTCACTTTTATGTTAGGATGAAAAATGGTCTGTTGAACATACACACTTCCAAATTTCTGTAACTTGTGTTACAGAAAAGAATATCTTTGTATATATGATTAAGAATCTTTTATTTTATTTAATTTCTTTTCTATTGTTGTTCAACTACTGTTGTCCCAATTTTTTCCTCATCGCTCTCCACTGCCACAACCCCCCACTCCCAGAGTCAATCTCCACCCTGTGTCCATGTCCACAAGTCATTCATACTAGTTGCTAGACTAGACCCTTCCCCTTCTCTCCCTCCCCTCTCTCCTCTGGTCACTGAAGTCTGTTCCTTATTTTGATGCCTCTGGTTCTATTTTGATCATTTGTTTATTTTGTTCATTAGGTTCCTGTATTAGGCGAGATTATATGGTATTTGTCTTTTGCATTATGACTTATTTCACATAGCATTTATGGCTTATTTCACATAGCATCTTTAGTTCCATTCATGCTGTCCTAAGGTAGGCATTCCTTCTTTCTTTCTGCTGCATAGTATTGCATTGTGTAAATGTACCACAGTTTTTTTTTATCCACTCATCCACTGATGGGCACTTAGGCTATTTCCAGCACTTGGCTATTGTAAATAGCACTGCCCTGAGAATAGCGGTGCATAGGTTCTTTGGAATTGCTGTTTCTGGATTCTTAGTGTATAATCCTAGAAGTCAACTTGCTGAATCAAAAGGCAGTTCCTGCTGGAACTGGCTCAGTGGATTGGCACCATCCTGCAAACCCAAATGTCACTGGTTCAATTCCCCAGTCAGGGCACATAATCAGGTTGCAAGCCAGGTCTCCAGCCAGGTCTTAGCTGGAAGTAGGTGAAAGGCAACTATACATTGATGCTTGTCTCCTTTTCTTCCTCCCTCCCTGCCCTTCTCTCTGAAAATAATAAACAAAACCTTTAAAACAAAAAAGGCAGTTCCAATATTAGTTTTCTGAGAAAATTCCATACTGCTTTTCACAGGGGCTGCCCCAATCTACATTCCCACCAATAGTGCACTAGGGTTTCCTTTTCTTCACATGCTCATCAGCACTTCTTGTTTGTTGATTTGTTAATAATAGCTATTCTAACAGGTGTGAGGTGGTAGCTCATTGTGGGCTTAATTTGCATATCTCTGATGGCTAGTGATCTTAAGCATTCTCTCATATGCCTATGGTACTTTTTTATGTCCTTCTCAGAGAAGTGTCTGTTCAGGGCCTTTGCCCATTTTTAAATTGGGCTTTCTGCACCCCTGGTGTTGAATCAGATAAGTTCTTTATATATTTTGGAGATCAAACCCTTGTCTGAGGTATCATGGGCAAATAAGTTTTCCTATACAGTAGGTTCCCTTTTATTTTGCTGATTTTTTTTTTTTTTTCCACTGAGCAGAAACTTTTCAGTTTGATGTATACAGTCCCACTTGTTTATTTGTTCCCTTGTCCTTGGAGAAGTATTGGTGAAAATATTGCTGTGTGGAATATCTGAAATTTTACCACCTATGTTTTCCTCTAGGACTTTTATTGTAGCACAGCTTATGTTTAAAAAGTCCTTTATTCATCTTGAGTTTATTCTGCTGTATAGTGTAAGTTGGTGTTCTAGTTTCATTCTTTGCATGTCCCTATCCAGTTCTCCCAATACCACTTGTTGAAGGCTATTTTTACTCCATTTTATGTTCCTTCCCCCTTTGTTGAATATTAATTGACCATAGAGACCTGGATTTAATTCTGGGTTCTCTATTTTGTTCCATTGATCTATATTTCTATTATTATGCCAGCACCAAACTGTTTTGATTGTAGTGGCTTTATAATATAGTTTGATATCAGGCATTGTAATGTTCCCTACTTTGTTCTTTCTCAAGATTGCTGAGGACATTCAGGGTCATTTTTGGTTCCATATACATTTTTGATATATTTATCCTAGGTCTGTGAAATATATCATTGGTATTTTAATAGGATTGCATTGAATCTATAAATGGCTTTGGATAGTATGGACATTTTAATGATGTTGATTCTTCCAATTCATGGACATGGTATATGCTTCCATTTATTTGTATCTTTCTTAATTTTTTTCTTCCGTGTTCTATAGTTTTTTATATTCTGTAGTTCTACCTCCTTGGTTAAGTTTATTTCTACATACTTTATTTTATTTTATTTTTTTGTTGCTATAGTAAATGGGATTTTTTTCTAGTTTCTGTTTCTGATATTTTATTGTTAGTGTATAAAATTGCCTTCTATGTCTGGATATTGACTTTGTATCCAGCTATTTTGTCCAATTCACTTATTAAGTCAAGTAGTTGGCAGGAGCCTGTAGGGTTTTCTATGTACACCATCATGTCATCTGCAAATGACAGTTTCACTTTCTTATTTCCAATTTGATGCCTTTTATTTCTTCTTCTTATCTGATGCTATGTCTTGGACTTCTACCATTATGTTGAATATGAGTGGTAAAAGTGGACCTCCTTGTTACATTCCTGATCTTTGGGGGAAAGTTCGTAGTTTTTTCCTATTGAATATGATGTTGGCAGTTGGAGTTTTTTTTTGTTTTTGTTTTTGTTTTTTTAAGATTTCATGTATTATTTTTAGAGAGAGGGAGTGGGAGGGAAGCAGAGAGGGAGATAAACATCAATGTATGGTTGCTTTTTACCTGCCTCCAGCTATGGACTTGGCTGAAGACCTGGCTTGCAACCTGGTTATATTCCCTGGCTGGGAATGGAACCAGCAACCATTGGGTTAGCAGGCTGGGGCATATCCTCTGAGCTACCAGCCAGGGCTGGCAGTTGGTTTTTTTGTATATGGCTTTTATTATGTTGATGTATTCTTCTATTCCCACTGCTGAGCACTCTAATTACAAATGGATGCTATACTTTACCAAACACTTTCTCAGCATCTATCGATATGACCATGTGATTTTTGTCTTTCATTTTGTTTAGGTGGTGTATTATTTTAACGATTTGTGAATATTGTACTATCTTTGCATCCCTAGAGTGAATCCCACTTGATCATGGTATATGTTAATTTTAGTGTATTGCTGGATCCACTTTGCCAATATTTTGTTGAGGATTTTAGCATCTATGTTCATTAGTAATATTGGCCTGTAGTCTGCTTCTCTGTTGTGTCTTGACCTGGTTTTGGGATTAAGATAATACTGGATTAATAATAAAAGTTTGGGAGTCTTCTATTTTCTTGAATTTTTTTTTGAATAGTTTAAGAAAGGTAGGAGTTAGTTCTGCCCTAAATGTTTGGTAAAATTTGGCTGTGAAGTCATTCTTTCTGGGGCTTTTGTGTGCTGTGAGTTTTTGTTTGTTTGTTTTTTTACTTCTTCAATTTTACTTGGGTTCTCTCTTTTTTTCTTGAAGAATCTGGTCAAAGGCTTGTCCATATTTTTAATCATTACAATGAACTAGCTCCTGGATTTATTGATCCTTCCAATTATTCTTTTAGTCTCTGTGTCTTTAATTCTGCTCCGATGTTGGGTATTTTCTTCCTTCTACTTGCTCTGGGCTTTGTGTGTTGTTCTTTTAGTTCTTGTAGAGTTAGGTTGTTTATTTGAAAAAATTTAATATATTTTTTAAAAAAATTATTTATTATTTTTAGAGAGAGGGAAAGAAAGAGAGACATCAAAGTATAGTTGCCTTTTTCACCTGCTTCCAGCTACAGACCAGGCTGGATGGAGGCCTGGCTTGCAACCTGGTTACGTGCCCTGGCTGGGAATCCAACCAGTGACCTTTGGGTTCTCAGACTGGCACCTTATCCATTGTGCTAACAGCCATGGTTAAATCTTTTTTAAGTAGGTTTTTATTGTTCTGAACTCCCTTCTTAGGACTGTATTTGCTGTGTCTCATAAGTTTAGGGCTGTTTTGTGTTCATTTTCATTTGTTTCTATAAATTTTTTTATTTCTCCCTTGATCTCATTGTTAACCCATTCATTATTTAATGGTATGTTATTCAGTCTCCATAAATTTAAATGTTTTTGAGTTTTATTACTTGAAATTGGTTTCTAGTTTGAAGCCATTATGATCTGAGAAGATGCTTGATATAATTTCAGTTTTCTTAAATTTGTGGAGGCTTGTTTTATTTCCTACCATGTGGCCTATCTTTGAAAATGTTCGATGTGTGTTTGAAAAGAATGTATATTTAGCTTCTTTGGGGTGAATGTTTTTTTAATATATCAATTAAGTCCATTTGATCTAGAATGACATTCAGTGCCACAATATTATTGGTATTTCTTTGCTTGGAAGATCTACCCATTCTTGACAATGGGATGTTATAATCCCCTACTATAAATGTGTTGCTGTCAATATCTTTCTTGAAGTCCTCCAAGATTTTTCTCATGTTAGGTGTATGTATGTTTACAAGGGTTAGATCTTCTTGATGGATTGTACCCTTACGTATTAAGAAATATCCTTCTTTGTCTCTTTTTATGGCTGTTGTTTTGAAATGTGTTTGTCTGATGTAAGTATTGCTACCTCAGCTTGTTTTTCATTACCATTTGCTTGAAATATTATTTTTCTATGTCTTTGCTTTCAGTCTATGTAAATCTTTTGTTCTGAGGTGGGTCTCTTGTAGACAGCATAAATATGGGTCATGTTTTCTTATCCATTCAGCTACCCTATATAATTTTATTTGATCATTTAATCAATTTAAATGTAATATTGATAGGTACTTATTTTTCCCCTTTGTACCCATGTTCTTCTCTCTTGCTGTCTTTTTCCATCTTCTTAAAGCAGTCTCTTTAGCATCTTCTGCAATGCTACCTTGGTGGAGATGTATTTTTCTTTTCTTTTCTTTTCTTTCTTTCTTTCTTTCTTTCTTTCTTTCTTTCTTTCTTTCTTTCTTTCTTTCTTTCTTTCTTTCTTTCTTTCTTTCTTTCTTTCTTTCTTTCTTTCTTTCGGTCTGGGAAACATTTTAACCTTTCATTTTGAATGAGAACCTTGCTGGGTAGAATAGTCTTAATTGTAGGCCTTTGCTTTTCATTGCTTGGAATGTTTTTTGCCTTTACTTTCTGGCTTGTGGTGTTTTTGTTGATAAATTCACTGATAGCCTTATTGGAGCTCCCTTGTATATTATTAGCTGTTTCTTTCTTGCTGTCTTTAGAATTCTCTCTTTGTCTTTGAAAGTTGTCATTTTAATTGTGATGTATCTTATAATAGGACTCTTAGAGTTAATCTTTATCGAGACCCTCTGTGCTTCCTGGGCTTGTGTGAATTTTTCTCTCATTAAGTTCAGGAAGTTTTCTGTCATTACTTTTTCAAACAGATTTCCTATCCATTGCTCCTCTTCTTCTCCTTCTGGTATCCCTATGATGTAGGTATCATTATATTTCATGTTGTCCTTCAGCTCTTTCAACTCTTTTCATTCTGTTTCTGTCTTTTTTTTTTTTTTCCATTTTGTTTTATTTTCTGGGAATTTCTTTTCTACTTTGTCCTCCAGCTTGCTAATATGATCCTCAGCTTCACCTAGACTGCTTTAAATTTCTTCTACTGTGTTCTTCAATTCAGAAATTGTATTCTTAATTTCCACATGGCTCTCATTAATAGTTTCTATGTCCTTTTCAATGCTGGTGTAGGTCACAGTAAGTTCCTTGTAGCTTCCCTAGAGTTCTTTGTAATTCTCTCTGAGCTCACTAAGCTCATTGAGCTTCCTCATAACCATTTTTTAGAAAATTCAGTGTCTGATAGTTTGCTTGCCTTTAATTCATTTAGCACTATTTCTAGGGATTCCTCTTTTCCTTTTGATTGAAGGTTGTGTTTTTTCTTCTCATTTTTTGGTAACTTTTCTTTTTGTTCCTACTTCTTCAATTGATCTGCTTTGACTCCCTGGCTTTGTGGTATGAAGTTCTATGGTAGGAGACCACTTTCTTCTATTTCTGAATCCACCACCGATGATGTCAGGTAGTGTCCCAGTCCGGGCCTAAGCAGCCTATTTGAGACTACCAGAAATCCAGTTTGTGGCAGTCTCCTCCAATCTGTTATTAGCTGTCAGGTTTAAAAGCCATAGAGTAGGACAGAGTAATTTCCATGGATGCAGTTACTGCTTCCTCTCAGGCTCATGCCACTTGGAAGGGAATGGCCTGATTGAGTAAGACTGATTCTGCAGTATGGGGGATGAGTCAGCAAGGGGCCCCTGTTGGCTGCTTCCTCAGTTCTCTTCCCCAGAACCGCCACTCCAAACTCTCCTGCAGTGTCTCTAGTCTACTCTGCCTTCCCTCTGCTGGAGCTCAGAGTAAGTGTGCACCAGTGAAATTTTGTGATGTCCTTTTAAGAATCTGTGACTCCAGCCATCTCTTGCAGACCAGAAAAAACAAAAAACAAAAACAAAAACAAAAAAAACCTGCAGCTTTTTACTTTTCACAGCAGGATCCTATTTGGTTTACTCTTGGCTCAAAGTAGTGCTGCTATTGAAACTTTTCAACCTGTTCCTCCAGGTTGTGGTGCCTTGGACCACCACAATCACTAGCAAAGACTCCAAGAGTGTAATGTCTGAGTCTCTAGCATCCCCTTGGGAAGGCTGAGGGCTCTAGAGCAGTAGTGCAGAGACCTGACAAGGTGATTAAAGATCTTGATATGAGGGTTAGCCTGGATTATTTAGGTGGGCTTCAAATGTGAGCACATGTATCCTTATAAAGAGAAAGAGGAATATTTCACATGCACACAGAGAAGAAGGAGTGTAAAGATAAAGTAGAATGATGTTAAAAAATGCTGGTTTTGAATACTGAAGTGATATGGCCACAAGTGAAGAGATGCTGCCAACCACTGTAAGCTGAAAGAGGCAAGATACAAATTCTCTGGTAGGAAACGCAACCATGCTGAAACCTTGATTTCGGTTCAGTGATACTAGTTTTATACTTTGGGAACCCAGATGTATGAGAAACTAAATTTCTGTTGTTTTAAGTTACCAAGTCCGTGATAATCTCTTAACAGCAGCCACAAGGAGCTACATGGTTGTTTCCACTTTTGAACCATTGTAAATAATGCTACTGTGAACATTCCTGTACAAGTTTTTGTATTGACATGTTTCATTTATCTCATGTACAAGTGTTTGTGTCAAAATATATGTTCATTTTGTTTTGCATACACTTAGGAACGAATTGCTTGGGGGTATAGTATCTCTATATTGAACATTTCAAAGAATGGTAGACTTTTCCCAATATGTCTTCATGATATTATATTTTAACAAGCAATATTTGAAAATTTCGATTTCTCCAAATCCATGCCAATGAATTGTTTATTTATTTATTTATACTCCAGCAGATGTAAAGTGGTATCTCATTGTGTTTTTTCTTTTCTTTTCTGTTTTTCTTTCTTTCTTTCTTTCTTTCTTTCTTTCTTTTTTTTTTTTTTAAGATTTTATTTATTATTTCCAGAGAGAGGAAAGGAGAGGGGCAGAAAGGGAGAGAAACATCAATGCATGGTTGCCCTCACCTGCCTCCAGCCACATACCTGGCTGGAGACCTGGCTTGTAACCTAGTCATGTGCCCTGGCTGGGGATTTGAACCAGCGGCCTTTGGGTTTGCAGGCCAGTGCCTTATCCACTGTGCTACCAGCCAGGGTCATTGTGTCTTTTTATTTGAATTTTTCTAATGACTAACTATTCCAAAAGCATATTTTTACATGATTATTGGACACTTATGTTATCATCTGTAGAGATAATATCAATTAAAGTTATATGCCCATATTTTATTGAATTATCTATATTTTGTTATTGAGTTGTATGAGGTTTTTAAAGATATGTTTCCTGGAATAATTTATAAATTATATATATGTATAATTTATAAATAATTCCTTCTATTCTGTGTCATTTTTTAACTTTCTTATGGTGCTCTTAGAATCACAGTTTTTAGTTTTTAAAATGTTTTATTTTCCAATTATAGTTTATGTAAAATATATTAGTTTCAAATGTACAATAGAGTGATACCTTTATTTAACTTATGAAGTGATTACCCCAATAAATCTAGTGCCCATCTGACACTGTGCATAATTATTACAATAATATTGACTATATTCCTAATGCTGTATTTTGCATCTCCATGGCTGTTTTTATAAATGGCAATTTGCACATTTTAATCTGTTACCCTGTTTTACTCATCCCCCCCAACTCCCTTCCAAACATATAGAAGCCATGTTTGTTTTCTATATCTATGAGTTTGTTTCTGTTTTATAGTTTGTTTATTCTTTTTAGATTCCACGTAAAAGTGAAATCATATGGTATTTGTCTTTCTCTGTCTAACTTACTTCACTTAACACAAGATCTAAATTTATCCAACTTTATTGCAAATGGCAAGATTAATTTTTTTTAAGGCTGAGGAATATTACAGCACCTATACAGGGTAGGGAAAAAGTAGATCTACAGTTGTTCACATGAAAAATAATACAAAAATTAATAATCATTCAATAATAAATTCTGTATTTCACATACTTATAACCTTACTTTGCCTAATCTTGTATGTATCACCTCTTTATTATCCATTCATCTATGAATAGACACTTAGGTTGCTGCCATATGTTGGCTATTGTAAGTAATGCTGCAATGAACAAAGATATACATAATATATTTGAATTAGCATTTTGGGTTTCTTTAGATAAATATGCAGAAGTGAAATTACTGGGTCCTTCTTCATCTTATAGCCTTTCTTTTAAAGTATATTTTGTATGATTTAAGTATTGCTGTCTCAGCCTTATTTTTTGTTTCAACTTGCATGAAATACATTTTTTCATCTCTTAACTTTCAGTCTATGTGTGTTTTTCAATTTGAACAGGGTCTCTTGTACACAGCATATTTACGGGTCATGTTTTCTTTTCCATTCAGCCATCCCAAGCCTATTAATTGTAGCATTTAATCCATTTACATTTAAAGTGATCATTGATAGGTATGTATTTATTGCCAAATGATTATATATTTTTTTATTTCTTCTTCTTCTTCTTACTTTCCCTTCTTTTTCTTCATCATCTTCATCATTTTGTTTCTTTAACATATCTTGTAATACTAGATAGGTGTTCACAAACTCCTTTAGCTTTTTTATTGTCTGGGAACCTCTTTATCTCTCCTTGAACTCTAAAAAATGGACTTGCTGGTTACAGTAATCTTAGTTATAGATTCTTGTGTTGCAGAATGCTGAGTACTTCTATTCAATTCAGTAAAGAATTACAAATCAGCAATCCTATATTAATATGTAAGCAAAGTTTACTAGTGATATGTCCTTATGGAAGAGAACAGGCCTAGCCAAAATGGGTGAGAAAGACATATTCACTTGATCTTTTTGTCCTAAGAACTTATATAATTGGGGTGGGGTGATGGAATTATACATTTATTTGGTGGGAGAAGATGGTGCATACTCCTCAAAGGGAAGGCATGACCTCCTAACTGTAAGTATAAGTGGAATTCTATTAACTCAGATTTTTATCATTCTCCAGATTACCTCTTATTATCATATTAAAAACAGATATGTGGCCAAAGGCAGTTAATCAATTATTTATGAGTTATTTTTGCAAGTACCATGGATTCCTTCCAACCCCTGCTTCTTCTCCTAAACTTCTACCTAACATTTCCCCCCCTCAAACATTAGGAACACAAACATTTGGAGACTTTGGGAAAAAGACCACTCTGGCTACTTTCTACTATAAAGGAACATTAAGACTTTGGGTTCCATCTTCTTGCTAACTATCAATTAGTGGAGGCAGAAGAAAGTGTCAATCCATTGGCCTATGATAGGTTTCTGGAGCCTGCAATCCCTTGCGTTGATAGTTGTTCACGACAATCATTTGGAGCTTTATAATCTATATTCTAGAAGAGGTAAATTTAATTAGTAAGTTGATTATAATTGGTTTGAATAGCAATAACACTAGTATGATTAGTAATTGGGCTTCAAAGAGAAGTAGTAAAGATATGAACTATGAATTTGAATCCCAGAAAGAGGTTGAAGGTTTTTAAAAATTAATTTACTGTTGTAATATATTTATCCCATTTTTTCATCATTGCTCTCCCCTGCCCCATCTTCCCTATCCTCTCTCCCACAATCAGACATGTTTTCCAGGTTCATAGGTTATTTACACTAGCTCCTTGACTAATGTGTTCCTCTTCTTAGCTTCTTTTTTCCCCTCCCCTCTCCTCTCTGCACACTGAAAGTCTGTTTCTCTTTTCCATGCCTCTGATTTTATTTAACTTGTTTTGTTCATTAGTCTCTTGTATTAGGTGAGATTATATGGTATTAGTCTTTCACTGACAGGCTTATTTCACTAAGCATAATACTCTCCAGTTCCATGCATATTGTCTCAACTGGTAGTTCCTTCTTAATTTCTGCTGTGTAGTATAACATTGTGTAAATGTACCAAAGTTTTTGATCCATTCATCCACTGAAGGGCACCTCGGCTGTTTCCAGCACTTGGCTATTGTAAATAATGCTGTTATGAACATAGTGGTGCATAGGTTCTTCTAAATTGGTGTTTCAGGGTTCTTCAGGTATAATCCTAGCAGAGGAATTGCTGGGTCAAAAGATAGTTCCATTTTTTTCCATTTTTAGTTTTTTGAGGAAATTTCATACTGTTTTCCATAGTGGCTGCACCAGTCTGTATTCCCATGAACAGTGCACCAGGGTTCTCCACATCCTCACCAGCATTTGTTGTTTGTTGTTTTGTTAATGATGGCCATTCTGATAGGTGTGAGGTGATAGCTCACTGTGTTTTTTGTTTGTTTGTTTTTGTTTTCCATTATTTCTAGAAAGAGGGGAAGGGAGAGAGGCAGAGAGGGAGAGAGACATCAATGTATGGTTGCCTTTCACCTGACTCTCACTGTGGTTTTAATTTGCATCTCTCTGATGGCTAGTGATGTTGAGCATTCTTTCATATGCATATGGTCCCTTAGAATGTTAGAATGTCCTCCTCAGAGATGTGTCTGCTCAGGTCCTTTGCCCATTTTATAATTGGGCTGTCTGTTGCCCTGATGTTGAGTCACCTAAGTTCTTTATATATAATTTTGGATATTAAACCCTTGTCTGAGGTATCCTTGGCAAATATGTTTTCTCATACAGTTGGTTCCTTGGTTCCTTTTTAATTTTGCTGATTATTTTTCACTAAGCAGAAACTGTTTAGTTTGATCTTGTCCCATTTGTTTATCTATTCCTTTATTTCTCTGCCCTTGGAGAAGTAGTGGTGAAAATATTGCTGTGTGGGACATCTGAAATTATATTGATTTTGCTAATGTTTTCCTCTAGGACTTTTATAGTATCACAGCTTATGTTTAAGTCCTTCATCCATCTTGAGTTTATTGTGGTGTATGGTATAAGTTGGAGGTCTGGCTTAAATTTTTTGCATGTCCCTGTCCAGATCTCCTAACATCACTTATTGAAGAGACTATTTTCATACCATTTTATGTTCCTTTTATCTTTGATGAATATTAATTGACCATAGAGTCCTGGGTTTATTTCTGGGTTCTCTATTCTGTTTCATTGATTTATGTATATGCCTATTCTTCTGCCAGTACCAGACTGTTTTGACTATAGTGGCTTTATAGTCTAGTTTGATGCCTGGTATTGTGGTTCTTCCTACTTTGTTCTTCTTTCTCAAGATTGAAGTGGCTATTTGTGGTTGTTTTTGGCTCCATATAAATTTCTGAAGTATCTTTTTTAGATCTGTGAAATATGTCATTGGTATTAAAACAGGAATTACATTGAATCTATAAATTGCTTTGAGTAATATGGAAATTTTAATGATATTAGTTCTTCTCATCCATGAACATGGTATATGCTTCCATTTATTTGCATCTTCCTTAATTTCTTTCTTTAGTATTCTGTAGTTTTCTGGGTACAAGTCTTTTACCTCCTTGGTTAAGTTTGTTGCTAAGTACTTTATTTTTCTTATTGCTATGGTAAATGGGATTTGCTTTCTAGCTTCTATCTCTCATGTTTCATTGTTGGTATACATAAATGCCTTTAATTTCTGGATATTAACTTTATATCCAGCTATTTTGATAAACTTGCCTAATAGGTTGAATAGTTTTTTTGTGGAGCCTAACAAGTTTTTATGTACCCTGTCATGTCATCAGCAAATAATGACAATTTTATTTTCTTCTTTCCAATTTGAGTGCCTTTGATTCCTTTTTCTTGTCTAATCTCTATGGCTATATCTTCCAAAATGATATTGAACAGAAGTGGAGAGAGTGGACAGCCTTGCGTTGTTCCTGATTTTAAGGGAAAGGCTTTCAGTGTTTTTCCCGTTGAGTATGATGTTGGCTGCAGGTTTTTTGTATACGGCCTTTATTATGTTGAGATATGCACACTCTATTCCCATCTTGCTGAGTATTTTTATCATAAATTGATGCTGTGCTTTATCAAATGCTTTTCAGCATCTATTTATATGACCATATGGTCTTTGTTTTTCATTTTGTTTATGTGGTATATTATGTTTATTGATTTGGGAGTGTTGTGTGATCCGTGTACCCCTGGGATGTATCACACTTGGTCATGGTGTATGATCTTTTTAAGATATTGCTGATCTGGTTTGCCAATATTTTGTTGAGGATTTTAGCATTAATGTTCATGAGAGATATTGGCCTGTAGTTTTCTTTCTTTGTTGTGTCTTGACTTGGTTTTGGGATTAGAATAATATTGGCCTTATAGGAAGAGGTTGGGAGTCTTCCCTCTTGGAATTTTTGGAGTAAGTTGAGAAGGATAGGAGTTAGTGCTTCCCTAAATGTTTGGTAAAATTCACCTGTAGCCATCTGGTCTAGGGCTTTTGTATGCTGGAAGTTTTTTTGATTACTACTTCAATTTCACTAGTTATTATTGGTCTATTGAGGCTTTCTGCTTCTTGATTCAAGTTTGGAAGATCATGTTAACAAAAATTTGTCCCGTTCACCCAGGTTGTTAAATTTCTTATATAGTTGCTTGTTGTAATTTCTTACAATTTTATGTGTTTTTGTGTTACCTGTTGTGATTTCTCCTGTGTCATTTCTGATTTTATATATTTGGGTCCTCTCTTTTTGTTCCTGGTAAGTCTGGCTAAAGGCTTGTTGATTTCACTTATCTTTTCAAAGAACCTGCTCCTCGATTTATTGCTCCTTTGAATTGTTCTTTTAGTTTCTATATCATTTAATTCTGCTTTGATCTTGATTGTTTCCCTCCTTTTACTTGCTCTGAGCTTTGTTTATTGTTTATCTAGTTCTTTTAGCTTTATGAATAGGTTGTTTGCATGAGCTTCTTGTAACCTTTTTAGGTAAGCCTGTATTCCTATGAACTTCCCTTTCAGGACTGCCTTTGCTGTGTTCCATAGGCTTTGGTTTGTTGTGTATTTATTCTCATTTGTTTCTAGAAACATTTTGAATTTTTTTTTTTTACCTCATTGTTAACCCATTTATTACTTAATAGCATCTTATTCAGTCTCCATGAATTAGAATGTTTTTGTTTTCTTTCTTGAGATTGGTTTCTAGTTTTAAGCCATTGTGATCTAAGAATATGCTTGGTATAATTTCACTTTTCCTGTATTTGTGGAGGCTTGTCTTGTGAACTACCATGTGGTCTATCTTTGAGAATGTCCCATGTACATTTGAAAAGAATGTGTATTTTGCTTCTTTGGAATGGAAAGTTCTATACGTATACATCAGTTAAGTACATTTCATCTAGAGTATTGTTCAATGCCAAAATATCCTTGTGTTTGTTTGTTTAGAAGATCTGTTCATTGTTGATAATGGGGTACTAAAATCCCCTACTATGAGTGTGTTGCTATTTATATCCTTCTTGAAGTCCTCCAAGATTTTCCTTATGTATTTGGTTGCTCCCATGTTGGGTGCATATATTTTTATAAGGGTTATATCTTCTTCATGGATTGTTCCCTTAAATATTATAGTATGTCCTTCTTTGTCTGTTTTTTAATGACCTTCATTTAAAAACCTATTTTGTCTGATGTAAGTGCTGCTACCCCAGCCTTCTTTTCATGTCTATTTGCTTGAAATTTATTTTTCCATGTTTTCATTTTCAATCTGAGTAGATGTTTTGTTCTGAAGTTGGTCTCTTCTAGATAGCATATATGTTGGTCATGTTTTCTTATCCATTTAGCTACCCTAGGTCTTTTGATTGGTGCATTCAATCCATTTACCTTTAAGGTTATTACTGACAGGTAGTTATTCATTGACATTTTCCCATTTGTAGCTCTGTTCTTCTGTGTCTCTCTCTATTTCTTCATCTTTTAAAAGCAGACCTTTTAGCATCTCTTGCAATGCTGGTTTGGTGGAGATGTATTCTTTTAGCTTTCTTTTGTCTGGGAAACTCCTTATTTCATCTTCCATTTTGAATGAGAGCCTTGCTGGGTAGAGTATTCTTGGTTGCAGGCTATGTTTTTCATTGCTTGGAATTTTTTTTTTTTTTTTTTGCCATTCCCTTCTGGCTTGTATTGTTTCTGTTGAGAAATCCATTAATAACATTATCAGAGCCCCCTTATATGTTATTAGCTGTTTCTCTCTTAATACTTTTAGGATTCTCTTCTTGTGTTTGAAATTTGCCATTTTTGATTATGATGTGTCTTGGAGTGAGCCTGTTTGGGCTCATTTTCATTGGGTCACTCTGTGCTTCCTGAACTTGAGATATATTTTTGCTCGTCAAGTTAGGATAGTTTTCTGTCATTACTTTTTCAAACTTATTTTCTATACCTTGCTTCTCTTCTTCTTCTTCTGGTATCTCAACGATATGCATATTATTGGATTTCATGTTGTCCTGTAGATCTCTTAAAACTCTTTATTCTTTTTAAGTCTTTTTTCATTCTGTTGCACTGCATGGGAATATTTTTCTATGTTGCCCTCCACCTTGCTGACCCAATTCTCTGCATCCTTTAGGCTGCTTTTGAGTCCTTCTACTGTATTCTACAATTCAGAAATTGTATCCTTCATTTCCTCCTGGCTCTTATTGATAGTTTCTATGTCCATTTTAATGTTGGTGTAATTCTCAGTAACTTCCTTGTAGCTTTCCTGAAGTTGTTTATAGTTTTCTTTGAGCTCGCTGAGCTCATTGAGCTTCTTTATCATCATTCTTTTTGAATTCCATGTTTGATAGTTTACTTGCCTCTATTTCATTTAGCAATCTTTCTGGGGATTCCTCCTTTACTTTCAGGGATTCCTCCTTTCCTTTCAGTTATCGATTGTTTCTTTTTCTTCGTGACTCTTTTAGTTTGTGTTTGCTTCTTAGGTTGGGCTATTTTGAGTTCTTGTCTTTGTGGTGTGACCTTCTGTCATATAGAGGTACACTTTCTTTACTTCATGGATTCACTTCTGGTGATGTCAGATAATGTTCCAGTCTGGGCCTAATTAGCCTGTTGAAGCCATCCAGAGATCCATTGTCTTCGTCAGTGCCCTTCAGTTTTTCATCCTATTAATCTGTAATCAGCTGTGGGGTATAGGCATTGTTGGGTGGGACAGATTAATTCAGCTGTAATCCAATAAATCTGTTATCAGTGGTTACCAAAGGCCCTGCTGGTAGGGCCAATTAATTCAGTGTTAATCCAATCAATATGTGATCAGTGGTCAGGCTTAGGCTCTACTGGATGGTGCAGGTTAATTTAGTTTTTAATCCAATCAACCTGTTATCAGCCACTGGGCTCAGGTACCGCTGGGTGAAGCCTATTGATTACTATGGGTGGGGCTATGACATCCCCACCTCCTCCATGACAGGTGCAGCTTGGAGTAGTGTAGTCTGCATTGTGGGGGATGAGTTAGCACTGGGATCCTGTCAGCTATTCCCTAATTTCTCCCCTCAAAGCCACTTCTCCAAACTCTCCTTAAGTGTCTCTAGTCTACTCTTTCCTCTGCTGGAGCCCAGGGTAAGTGGGTGCCAATGAATTTTTGTGTGTGGTCACTTTAGTAATTCTGTGTGTCTAACCATCTCAGGCTGGCAAACCCCATGGCATTTTGCTTTTCACAGCTGGGTGCCATTTTACTCTTAGCTGTGTTGCTGTAGGCTGGGAAGCTCTGCTGGGGGCTTAGAACCCACACTTCTCAGGTGGAACCCCTAGCACCAGCCCCTTCATCTGCCACCCATGAAAACTCAGCCATCCCTCTTGAATTTCCACAATTCCTACCAGTCACATTGTGATGAAACAGCCTCTCCTATTCTGTCTGTAGTTATAAGTCTTCTTTCCCACTGGTGTTCTGTTGGTTATTCTGGATGATTCCCTAATTAAGTTGTAATTGCACATTGGTCCTGAGAGGAGATTGGTGTAGCTCCACTTACTTCTCCTCCATCTTTGTTCCTCTCTCAAGTTGAATTTTTTTATCTTAGATGTGGATTCAAGAATGTGTTTGTTATTTTAATGTGCTTGTCTCAATTTGTTAACATAGAAGAACCACTGTTTTTTAAGGTATTGACATGCTCCCCCTTCTGAGGTTGTAAGGAGGTCTAATGCCATGTGATTTTGGAGTGCAATCCCAGCTAATGAGCCCAATTGTTCTTGGAACATTGCAAATACTTTCCCTGTTCTAGTTAACGATTCCGCTGTTTCTTGTGATAGGTGGTGTTAGATTCTTAAATGGGCATCCTATAATGTTGTTCCTATGGCAAAGGGAATACCAATAAGTGATATTAGAGGAATAAATGGACCAGTTCTTTTAAAGTGATGCCCTTGTCTTAGTAATGGGAATGGGAGGGTGGCATTTTTCCATGATATGAAAATGTCAGGGAAGATACACTATTGGAAACACACTCCTCTCCATTGTGGAGAGAGAGTCCAATATGCCTGAGATTCACCAATCTGATAAAATGGTGTATTTCTGCTGCTGAAGCAATATCTACAAGTTTAACTGGCTGAGTTTCTAGAGAGATACATCTGCCATTGACTAGTTGTTTGATTCTTGGGTATTTAGTACCCTACCATATTAATCCTGTGCTGCCATCAAGGCCCAACCAGGGGGTCTATTATGGGATTGCAGGATCTTGTGCTAATTATGAATTCAGTAAAGATAGAGTCCAAAATGTGTGACAACTGAAGAGCTGAGGTGAAAAATAATACAAGAATCCCTTACCTATGAGAAGGATTCATTAACTTGATAGGATGGTCTGCCTCAGCGGTGAGCTCTTTTGGGTAAGGTTTTGTTTAAAGACAGGCTAGGAATGGCTGGCTTTGGAAAACAGGTTTATATGAAATTTGTTCTGTTCCCCTTGGTTAAGAATTCCTCCAGAGATAAAGGATATTGCAGTGAGGAAAATTCCATAGGTAGTGTTTTTAAGAGAGGGATCTGAGATTAGAAAACTGTTGCCATTGGCTATTAGCAAGCCCTCCTATAGACATGCCCTCTGGTACATTACTGATAATGCAGAAGGGACAGCTGACCTGACGATGGGTTATTATGTGAGAGAATAGAGAACATGTAGGGAAACATTGACTGCTAGTAGAAAAAGTCTTGGGTAACAGTTTAGCAAGATTTTGAATAGCTATGGTACTCCATGGGCTGGAATATAGTCTTTTCATCTAGGGTAGCACAGCTGTTTCCCCCTGTTCCAGTACTAATGACTGAACATAGCCCCAGCTACAGGTGGAAAGACAAAGCCAAGAAGAGTTTAATTTTAAAGATTGATCCATGTGATTGGCCAATTCATAGGTGGTTTCTGGAAAAGACTTGTGTAAGTTAAAAGGGGTAAATATACAATAACAGGCTGCTTATCAGACTCAAGAGTGGTCCTCTGAAAAAGGAACTTGAGGTTCCTCTACCAGCTCAGAGGAGTAGGTAGCACTTACCTGTTGTTTTGAAAGTCCTGAGAGTTTAGTTAATTCCTTCCATTACTTGACTCAAGAGTGGTGTATCCAGCTGAAGATGCCAGGACCTTGATAATTATTAGAGAAAACATAAGAACAGGAAGGGGTCATTATGAACATTGTAGTTGAGAACCAGGGAAATCATCCTTCCAAACTTTTATTAAAACCTGGGTTTCCATGGGATATAGTGGGGCATCTATATCCTGACTAGGTTTTTGTTTAGGCCAAATTCCCCAAGAGTGGTCTGAAACTGAGCCACTGTCTGTGTGTAGGCTTCTAGGGAGGAAGCTTCCATGTCTAACAAAAACTTGAATATAGAAAGGTTTGCCGTAAGTGTCTCAAAAGTACTGAATGTCAGTCAGGCTTTGGAGGTCACCCTCATCTGGAGCAGTGCAATTGGCAAGTTTTCTTTCTAGAGAAGAGATGTTTCTTTGTGATTTTTCTAATAGTTTTTAAGAATTGATTGGCTCTCTCTACCTGCTCTAATGACTGGGACACCATGAACAGGTGAGTTCATAGTCTATTCCCGGGACCTTGGAGATCGTTTGGACTATGGTGGAAGTAAAGAGTTCACTATCTTTAGCTTTAAGTCAGGTCCTCAGCCAGTGCCTGGTCAAATAAATGGGGTCTGTCTGTGAATTCCTGAGGTAGGTCAGTACAAGTTAGTAGTTGGGACCGCCATTTAGGGAATGACCATTCAAAAGCAAAAAGAAAATAGGACTTGTTGTCCAGCCTGATGCAAAATAATGCATTCTATAGCTTTAATACAGTGAACCATGCAGAGTCTGCAGGAATTGTCCCCAAGAGGGTGTATGGATTGGGGACAACATGTTATAGCAGAACTATCACTTTATTAATTCTGAAAATTTAGACTAGTCTATATCAGTTGTCCTTTTTTTGATCACTAATACTGGGGTGTTACAAGGGGAACTAGTAAGTTTAAGCAGCTCATAAGAAAGGAACTTGGAAGTTATAGGTTGAAGCCCTGACTTTGCCTTAGGCCTTAGGGATACTGCTTCTGGTGTGGAAGATTTTAAGACTAATGAGGATTGGAGTATAATTTTTAGCCCAGCCAGGAACCCCTGTGACCTAGACTGCTGAGTTCATTTGACTCTCCCATGTAGGTGTGACAGTATTCTGATGGTCTTCAGTTTGTGTTACTGACATTTGGAGGAGTGGTCTTAGGATAGGATTTTCTCTTAAAACTATTTTGGTTTCTAACAATTGGAGATCCCTCCAATGAGAAGAGTTGGGAATTTAAGAACTACAAGAAATGAATGATGAAATAATATCCAACCAAGACACAACCCAAAGGAGGAGTGAAATTCTTAGCGGTGGGCTTTCTTGCCTCACCCAGGACCATGCAAGTTTGGGAAAAAGGGGGTCAGTAGAAGGTAATAAAAACAGAGTAAGTAGCAGCCCCAGTATCCAATGGAAAGATTACTATCCTACCTGCCAGAGTCATGTATACTCTATGATCCAGTCCTGTAATAAATAGTTGGCAATAGTGACCTCTTGAAGTGGAACTGACTAAGGTAGGCAGATTTAATTCTGAGTTGTCATCTGTAAGGCAGTCATAACTTAAGACCTGGGGGCCCTTTGGCTTGAGGGATAGAGGGCTGTCCAATGACCTATAGCCCTACATTTGTGGCAGGGCATGTAAGAAAGCTTTATTACAATTAGGGCACTCCTTTGTCCAATGCCCTGCCCTTCAGCACATAAGATACTTAGTGTCTTGTGGAGCAAGCTGTGCAGGACCTACAGGATGTGACTGAACGTACCACAAGCACAGCTATAACTTGGGTATGCCTTGTCTCCTTCCATTTCTTTCTCCTAAGACCTGCCCTCCTTTTCTGGTGGCAGTTGTAAAAGACTGCATTGGTTGTGGTCAACATTTCATCCAAGGAAACACTAGGTCCCTGGAGAAGATTTTATAACTTTCTCCTAATGTCAGATTCCAGATGAGTTAAAAATTTGTCCTTTAATATAATTTGTCCCTCATAAGACTGTTAGATCTAAGTTAGTATGTTAAATGAAAGTTTTCCTCAGCCTTTCTTAAGAAGATAATAGGATTTTCATCCAGGCCTTGGCTAATGGCAGAAACCTTAGAATAATTAATGGCCTTTTGGTGGTCTGCCCTGAGTCCCACCTTAATACAGAGTAAGAAATGGTTTCTTTTCCACTTTTGGGAATGGCCATTATAACCCCACTTGGGGTCCAAGGGTAGGACCCCTGTTTCTCCTATAGGGTATTTGTTGTCAGAAAAATGTATAATTGATAATAAAATTTCTGGCCTCCTTTTAATAGAGGGGACAGTGTCCCCAAAGTCCCCACAGCTCATGGTTTTGGGGATGGAGAAAGGAAATAATACAGCTTTTAAGGTACTTTGCATATCTATGGCAATTTGATAACTAGATAATAGTTGTGTTGCAGCCCAGGGCAAAAAGGTATATGTTAGGCTTAAGATACTTTTATGCTGCTCCAAGTAAAAGGGTGGAAGATAGGCTTAAGATAATTTTCATAACAATGACATGTGGTGCCCTGGGCCAGCATTTAAAATAAGGGCAGGTAGCCATAAAAGGAGAGAGAGGCCACATGGTCTGAAAAGCGGTGTAGATGGGAGTTGATTAGGAGTCCTGGTGTGTAAGGGGGAAGCCACAATGTCTGGAGTAAAAAAGAGGAGACCCATGGGGAAATGTGCTTAGAGAACATGGTGGTATGGCTAATAAGGCTGGAATTGCAGGGACCAGGCTAACCAAGGATGATTAGTGGGAGATGCCTGAAATACTGAGCTGTGCCCAGGAATATGGAGCTGTGAGCTTCTGCTTTTTTGAAAGATGTACCTCTGACTGGTATATTGTGAAACTGGCCTGGTTTGGCAAGGGGAGGCAGTGCTAAGTGTTTTGGGGTATTTTAAAGGGAGTGGCCATAACAGTAGAAACTCATCATTTTTGTGAATTTGTAAAACTTTGAAATAAACCTCCTTTCCTTTAGCACCAAACTTTTGTACTGCAAGTCATGCTTCCTGGTGGTGGGCAATCAGACCCCACAGCTGTTCCAAAACATCACAGGCTGGAGTTCTGTAATATCCTTAATTACTTTTCCTGTTCAATGTCTAACAAAGTTTGCCTTAGAACTACCATCGCATCTTTCTAGGTCAGTTCATATGCTAAAGTAAGATGGTGGAACACATCTATATATTTGTCCAGATTGTCCAAATAGTTCCCTAGGTCAACTTTGATTCATCTGACCTCAAAGGGGGAGAAGGGTCTATGCTTTATTTGGGGGCTGAATTCTCCTGACGTTTCTATTAGGGACAAGAGCTTAGGTGTCAGAGCAGTTTTCGGGGCAGAAGAAGCAGGGGCCAGTGGTTGTGCTGGGTACCCCAACTATGCGGTTAGAAGAGAAGGCAGCAAAAGGACCTTTTCTGGGGTCTCTGGGGCTGGGATTGGCTTAATGAGCATTTGGGGATTAGTAAGCACCACATTAGCAGGGATAAGTTTATACTTTTTACATCAATCTTTATGGCTTCTCAAATAGAAAAATGCTTGTGTTTAAGGAATTTCTGACCATTTTCCAAAATGTTTACAATGGAGACCTGAGTTGCAGAATTTAGCATCCCATTAAGGGGGCCAAACTTTTCCATTTTCTCTTTGGTATTGGGACCAAGCTGTATTACAAAACAAAACAAAACAAAACAAAACAAAACATAATTCAGCTGTTTTAAAGTTTTATTTTGAGGATTAAATTGAGATCAGTTAGAAAGGATATAACTCAAAGGGGTACCAGCAGTAATAGATCCTTGATTCCCCATCTAGAAAAGAAAAAAACATTGTAAGATTAGAGAACCCAGCATCATGAAGTCTAATCTCCAGGTTCTCAGCATCCCCAAAACCCTGAGTGCTGGGGTAAGGCTGGTTACCTGGCAAGGGGCATAAGCAGTGGCTAGACTGCTTGACATATTTTCTAGAGGTTGAGAAAGAGTCTTGGTAGTTCCTGTGTCCTGGGAGCCAAAAGAGGAGGCCAGGAGTGAGAAATTGATTCCACCCAGAAGGAAGTAGCAAGCCCTCCTGCAAGCAGGCATCCCTTTGTTCCTTCACCTCCTAGTCAGCTGGTATTGGCATTACCCCCTGCTGGGCAATAGTGATAAAAAAGAGCATAATTTTGGGGGATTGGATTGCTATATGACTTGAAACCAAATATAGCAATGTCTCTGTAGTAGGATAAACATGGGGGATGGTAGACGTGTAAATAGTGTAAACTTTGAACTAAAAAAAATGTAGTTAAAAGAAATACGCCTGAAATGGCAAAGAATGTCTGCTGAATGTTAAAATCTTGCCTCCTCTTCTTGAGAATAAACATTAAGTCAGGGATTTGCCACAGGGGTGAGCCTAGATGGGGCTGCTATTAGCTTACCTGGAATCAGAGAGGGAAAGGGGCCCAGGAAACAGAATTAGGGGGTAAGCCTGGGTCAAGCTGCCTTTGCCCACTGCTCCTCCAGTTGCAAGTCTCCTTTGGACCCTCAGAATTTAGGAGAAAATAAAAAGTTCATGCCTGAGGAGGGGCATGAGTGTGTTCTAGAGTGAGTCTACCTGTGCCCACTTGGGTGCAGCTATTTTCACAGAGGGAGAGAGCAAGATACTCACCTAGCAAATGGCACAGTGCCCCTTCTTTCAATTCCTTCAAAGGGTATTCAAATACAGATTATGTTGCTAGGAGGACCTGGGGTGGAGATGGAGGTAGCAGGCTTACAGCAGGCCAATGATTCAAACTTATTTTTCTTTTGGAAATGTTTAGAGGCAAAGAAAAATGACTACAGAATTTGTGTGGTGGGTCTAAGTGCCCGGTTTATGAGTGGGATCCTAAAAACCATTACCCCTTTGGTCATTCACAAAGGGAACATTCCCATTGTTTTTCTTTTTTCTTTTTAAAAATTTTATTTAATTATTTTTCAAAAGAGGGAAGGAGAGAGAGGCAGAGAGGGAGAGAGACATCAATGTATTGTTGCTTTTCACCTGCCTCCAGCCACAGACCTGACTGGAGACCTGTTTTGCAACCCTGTTACGTGCCCTGGCTGGGGAATCGAACCTGCGACCTTTGGGTTCGCAGACCAGTGCCTTATCCACTGTGCTACCAGCCAGGGCTTTTTTCTTCTTTTTCTAATTGTTGTTATATTACACTTATCTCATTTCCCCCACTCTAACTTGTTTTGGTTTCTCCCCTGACTGTCTCAAAGAGTCAGGGGGTGTCAGAGGGCTGGGTGACTACCTTTAATTTACACACTCTCAGACAACCCAGATTTACAGTACAGTGATGGGAGTTCCCTATGAAGAAGCTGGGCACTCCTCTCTTCCAAGGGCCCACTCAGGTAGGGATACCTAAGAACTGGAACCAGAGGGAGGAAACACCATCTTTTTTGTTTTGTTGTTATTTGTTTATTTAATTTAATTTTATTATTGTTTATTATATTCATCCCATTTCCCCCCTCTGCTTTCCCCTTCTCCCCCTTCTCTCTCCCTGCCCCGTCCCCCAAGTCAATCCCACATATTGGAACTAAAGAGTATTATGCTTAGTAAAATAAGCCAGCCAGTGGAAATGTCTCTTTGGCCTTTGGAGTCCACGCAAAACTGGAGTACTTACTTTAGATTTTGTCCTTGTTTCTGCCTTCAAACACAGGCCTAGTATGCTTAAATATCCATCCTACATCCCTCTCATCCTGAAGTGAGAAAGGCAAGAAAACATTGCCAGTAAAGCTGTACTCACTGCATTCAGAATGGCTGGAGACAAAGGGTGCTATCTCAGTTAGGGGACCAGAAATGCTGTGGGAGGTTTGGCTCTTCTGGTCAACACTTGAAATAATTACAGATCAGCATACTTATTAGTATGTAAACAAAGTTTATTAGTGATATGTTATCATGGAAGAGAACAGACCTAGCTGAGTTGGGTGAGAAAAAGCATAGGCATTTGATATCTTTGTTCTGAGGACTTATATAATTGGTGAGGTGGAGTGAGGAAATTATATATTGATCTGGCGGGAGAAGGTGGAGCATAATCTTCAAAGGGAGTACCTCACCTCATAAGCATACGTATGAATTTTTATCTAGCTCCAGATCACCTCTTGTTATCCTGTTATAAACAGATATGTGGTCAGAGACAGTTAGTTAGTTATAAGCTTTTTCTGCAAATACTCTGGACATCCTCCTACCCTTCTTCCTCCTTCTAAACTTCTGCCTCACATTTGTTTTTTATCACTTTGAGCGTGGTATGCTAATTACTTCTGGCTTGAAATTTTTTGTTGAGCAATCAGCTAACAGGTATGAGCGTTTGCATGGTGTAGGTAACTAACTGCTTTTCTCATGCTGCTTTTAAGATTCTCTCTTTCTCTTTAACCTTTGGATTTTAATTATGATGTGTTTTGGTATCAGCTTCTTTGACTTCACCTTGTTTAGGAATCTCCATAGTTCCAGAACTGGAATGTCTTTTATTTACCAGGTTAGGGAAATTTTCAGCCATTTCTTCAAATAGGTTCTCAATTCCCTGAATTCTTTTTTCTTTTTCTGGTACTCCTATGATGCAGATGTTGTTATGCTTGATGCTTTCCCAGAAACCCCTTAAAATACTTCCATCTTTTTATTTCCTTTTTGTTGTTGTCTCTTTTGCTTTGATTGGGTGTTTTCGGATACCTTGTCTTAAAATCACTGGTTCAATATCCTGCTTCATCTACTTTACTGTTGCTTCTATAGTATTTCTCATTTCAGTTAGTGTGTACATCATTTCTGACTTTTTAAAGTGTTTTTTATCTCCATCTTTATGTTCCTAATCTCTGTTAAAATGTTCATTGAATTCAATGACTCCTCCCTTAAGGTGAGCATCCTTAAAACCAGTGTTCCAAATTCTGCATCTGATAGATTGCTTATCTCCATTTGGTTTAGTTTTTTTTTTTTTTTTTTCTTTTGAGTTCTGTTCTTTGATTTAGGACATATTTTATTGTTTCTTTATTTCAGCTAACTCCTTTTGTTTGTTTCTATGCATTGGGTAGATCTATTGTATTTCCTGGACTTGGTAGAGAGGTTTTACTTAGTAACTGATTTTTGGGCCCAGGGATCATCTGAGCTGGGCTCTCCAGGTATGTTTTTTGTATGGATTGTTTGTCTTCCTGTTGTATTCTAGCCTTGGTTACTTTGAGGCAACAATGGGAGGGCTTGACCCTCAGGGGACTGGATGTGAAGAATGACTGTGACTATGGTGTAGGAGCTGTTGTGCAGGGGCTAACCCAATGGGAAAGGGGCTTATTTCTGCTGAGTCTTCCCTTTGGGTGTGTTTTTTTGCAGGAGTGGAACTCTGGTGTTATCTAAAGCTTGCCACCATATTTGCTGCTTCTGGGGGCTCTTAAAAAGGGCTATGGTGCAGACCAAGTTTATCTACTGACTGCACCTGGCTTAGTCTAGTGTGTACTGCAAGTGTCTGAAGATTGTTGCCGCTTGTGCTTACCCTTGAGGCATCTGAGAGAAGCTAAGCTATGAACTGAAGCCGCTTGCTGCTAATACTGAACTGGGGGCCTCTGAGCAAGAAGTAAATGGTACACTGAAGCCATTCATTGCTTGTTTGGGGGTTTTGTACCTTTTAGAGATTTTAGGGGATTCCACAGTGTGAGCCAAGACAGGTTGTTTTTGTGAAGTAGCATGGGTAGGCCCTCAAACCCTGAGTAAATCAGGGTCCTAGGGAATCACCAGGGCAGAGTGATTGGTGTTAGCCATGTCGATGAAGACTTGGAATTTGGCCTCCTGTGCCTGCAGGCTTGGTGGGGAAGGGTTCAACAAAGAAACTGTAGCTCCCACCTACCTTCTCTGTGGTGAACTCAGAAGAGGAATAATGGCACCTTCCCAAGCAGAGCTTCCCCTTCAGCCCTCCTGCTGAATCAAGACAATTAGGTTCTCCATATATGCACTCACACTTTTTGAACTGCTGTCCTGGTCCTGGACCTCAGAGCAAGTTAGCCTATCAGTGATTAAATCCATTTGCAGGACCTTTAAAAGGAATGTTTAGGGCTCCAACAGCCATATTTCTTACTAATATGAAATCCCAACTGATTTTCACAGCAAGAAATTATGAGAACTTTAACTTTTAAGAACTGGAGCCCTAGGCTGGGACCCCTTGCTCCTCAGGGGGAATATCCTAGCTTATCATGGGTATGGTGCCTACCCATTCCATCTCTCCACCCCTTCTTATCTTGGGGTGGCTTCTTTTGCATATTCTTAGTTAGAACTTTTATTCAGCTAATTTTAGGTTTCTTTTTTTCTTTTTAAGATTTTATTTCATTATTTTAGAAACAGGAGAAGGGAGAGAGGCAAAGAGGGAGAGAGGCAAAGAGGGAGAGAGACATCAATGTATGGTTGCGTTTCACCTCCCTCCAGCCACAGACCTGACTGGAGACCTGGTTTGCAACCTGGTTATGTGCCCTGGCTGGGGAATCGAACCTGCGACCTTTGGGTTCGCAGGCTGGCGCCTTATCCACTGTGCTACCAGCCAGGGCAGTTTTAGGTTTCTTAATGAGGGTTGTTCTGTAGTTGTTGTAATTTTTATTTTTGTAATTTTGTTGTAATTTTGAGGTGGCTATGAGAAGAGATGAACACAGTGTTTACCTACTTCACCACTTTGACCTGAAGTAAAAATACTTTAGTTTTGACAAAGTCCAACTTACCTATTTATTTTTGATGCTTATACATTTTGTGTCACATCAAAGAAACCCCTGCCTAACCCAAAGTCACAATAATCCTATGTTTTCTTATAGGAATTTCAAAAGTTTTATCTTTCACATTTAGTTTATAATCTATCTAAAATAATTATTTTTATGTAATGTGAGGAATGAGTCTGCTTTTATTTTTTTGCTATAGGTGTGCATTTGTCCCACCACCATTGTTGGGAAAACTATGTTTTTCACATTGAATTGTTCTGGCATATGTGTAAAAACAATCAATTGAAGACTAATCAGGAAGTTTATTTTTTGGCTCCCAATTGTATTTCATCAATCTATATATCTATAATTATGTAAGTACCATGCAGTCTTAATTACCATAGCTTTGAAACTAAGAAATGTGAGTCCTCTGAACTTGTTACTTTATTTCAAAATTGTTTTGGCTATTCTGAGTATCTCAAATTTCCATATAAATTTTGAAAACTGTTTGTCAATCAATTCTTAAAAAATAGCTGGTATTTTGATAGAAATGTCATTGATTCTGTAAAAAGTGGTAAAAGTTGACATTCTTCTTTTTCCTGATTTTAGTAGAAAAGCATTTAATATTTTTTCATTAAATCTGATGTTAGCTATGACACTTATTAGATGCTCTTTTTCAGAATGACATTTACTTTTATTTTTAGTTTCTTATATGTTTACATAATTAAAAATGTATTGAATTATGTCAAATGCCTTTTTGTATCTATTGATGATCATGATAGTTATTTCTGTTTTTCTATTAATATGGTATATTATTACATTGGTTCATTTTTGCATGCTGATTCAACCTTAGATTGAGATAAATCTCACATTGTCATTATCTAAAATAATTTTATATATTTTGGAGATCAGACCCTTGTCTGAGGTATCATTGGCAATTATATTTTCCCATACAGTTGGTTCCCTTTGAATTTTGCTGATATTTTCTTTAGCTGAACAGAAACTTTTCAATTTCATATAGTCCCATTTGTTGATTCGTTTTTTGATTTCCTTTGCCCTTGGTGAAGTATCAGTAAATATATTTTTGCGTAGGATATCCGAAAGTTTACTGCCTGTATTTTTCTCCAGGACCTTTATGGTGGCACTGCTTATGTTTAAATCCTTTATCCATCTTGAGTTTATTTTGGTGTATGGTGTCAGTTGGTGGTCTAGTTTTATCTTTTTGCATGTTGCTGTCCAGTTCTCCCAACACCATTTGTTGAAGAGACGGTTTTTACTCCATTTGATGTTCCTTCCCCCTTTGTCAAATATGAGTTGACCATAGAGTCCTGGGTTAATTTCTGGGCTCTCTATTCTGTTCCATTGATCTATATGTCTATTCTTAGCCCAGTACCATGCTGTTTTGATGACAGTAGCCTTGTAGTATTGTTTGAAGTCTGGGATTGTGATTCCTCCTACCTTGTTCTTCTTTCTCAAGATTGTGGTGGCTATTCGTGGGTGTTTTTGGCTCCATATAAATTTTTGAAGTATTTTTTCTATTTCTGTGAAGTCTGTCATTGGTATTTTAATTGGGATTGCATTGAAACTGTAGATTACTTTGGGTAGTATGGACATTTTAATGATGTTAATTCTTCCCATCCACAAACATGGTATATGCTTCCATTTATTTGTGTCTTCCTTGATTTCTTTCTTCATTGTTCTGTAGTTTTCTGAGTACAGGTCTTTGACCTCCTTAGTTAAGTTGATTCCTAAGTACTTTATTTTTCTTGTTGCTATGGTAAATGGGATTTGTTTTTTCCCTTCTATTTCTGTTGTTTCATTATTGGTATACAAAAATGCTTTTGATTTCTGGATATTGACTTTATACCCAGCTATTTTGCTAAATTTGCTTATTAGGTCGAGTAAGTTTTTGGTGGAGCCCATCGGGTTTTGTATGTACACTATCCTATCATCTGCAAATAATGACAGTTTGACTTCCTCCTTTCCAATTTGGATACCTTTGATTCCTTTTTCTTCTCTGATGGCTATTGCTAGAACTTCCAAGACAATGTTGAATAGAAGTGGAGGAAGTGGGCAGCCTTGTCTCATTCCTGATCTTAGGGGGAAAGCTTTCAGTTTTTGTCCATTAAGTATGATGTTGGCTTCAGGTTTCTCATAGATGGCCTTTATGATGTTGAGGTATGCCCCCTCTATTCCCATTTTGCTGAGGGTTTTTTATGATAAATGGTTGCTGCACTTTATCAAATGCTTTTTCAGCATCTATTGATATGATCATATGTTTTTTTTCTTTCAATTTGTTGATGTGGTGTATTACATTGATTGATTTACGAATGTTGTACCATCCTTGCATCCCTGGGATGAAGCCCACTTGATCATGGTGTATGATCTTTGTAATATACTGCTGAATCCGATTGGCCAATATTTTGTTGAGAATTTTAGCATCTATGTTCATTAGAGATATTGGTCTGTAGCTTTCTTTCTTAG